>CAUYRH010126900.1:0-13784 GCA_963574655.1 Perodicticus potto | reverse complement strand
GGCACATTTCTTAAACTGATCGAAGCTATCTACGATAAACCCACAGCTAATATCTTACTGATTGGAGTAAAACTGAAAGCTTTTCCACTTAGAACTGGAACCAGACAAGGTTGTCCTCTGTCACCATTACTATTCAACATAATGCTGGAAGTTCTAGCCAATACAATTAGGCAAGACAAGGAAATAAAGAGCATCCAGATGGGAGCAGAGGAGGTCACACTCTCCCTCTTTGCTGATGACATAATCTTATACTTAGAGAACCCCAAAGACTCAACCACAAGACTTGTGGAAGTCATCAAGAAATACAGCAATGTCTCAGGATATAAAATCAATGTCTCAAAGTCAGTAGCCTTTGTATATGCCAATAATAGCCAAGATGAGAGGCTAATTAAGGACACAACTCCCTTCACCATAGTTTCAAAGAAAATTAAATATCTAGGAATATAACCTAACAAAAGAGGTGAAGGACCTCTATAAAGAAAATTATGAAACCCTAAAATAGGAAATAGCAGAGGACATTAACAAATGAAAGAACATACCATGCTCATGGCTTGGAAGAATCAACATTGTTAAAATGTCTATACTTCCCAAAGCAATCTACCAATTCAACACCATCCCTACTAAAATACCAACATTGTACTTTCAAGACTTGGAAAAAAGGATTCTGCATTTTGTATGGAACCAGAAAAATCCCCGTATAGCTAAGGCAGTTCTTAGTAATAAAAAAGAAGCCAGGGGCATCAGCATACCAGATTTTAGGCTGTCCTACAAGGCCATAGTGGTCAAGATAGCACGGTACTGGCACAAAAATAGAGACCTAGACATTTGGAAGCAAATAGAAAATCAGGAAATGAAACTAACATCTTACAACCACCTAATCTTCGATAAACCAAAGAAGAACATACCTTAGGGGAAAGACTCCCTATTCAAGAAATGGTGCTGAGAGAATTGTACATCCACATGTAAAAGACTGAAACTGGACTCGCACATCTTCCCACTCACAAAAATTGATTCAAGATGGATAAAAGACTTAAATTTAAGGCATGAAATGATAAAAATCCTCAAAGAAATCATAGGAAAAACACTGGAAGATATTGGCCTGGGGGAAAGACTTTATGAAGAAGACTGTCAAGACTATTGTAATAACAACCAAAATGAACAAATGGGACTTAATTAAATTGAAAAGCTTCTGTTCAGCTAAGGAGACAACAACCAAAGTAAATAGGCAACCTACACAATGGAAAAGGATATTTGCATATTTTGAATCAGACAAAAGCTTGATAATAGGATCTATAGAGAACTCAAACTAATCCACATGAAAAAAGCCAACAACTCCATATAGCAATGGGAAAAAGAGATAAATAGAACCTTCTCTAAAGAAGACAGACAAATGGCTAGCAAACATATGAGAAAAAGCTCATCATCCATAATTATTAGAGAAATGCAAATCAAAACCACCCTGAGATACCATCTAACCCCAGCAAGAATGGCCCATATCACAAAATCTCAAAATTGCACATTTCTGGCGCAGATATAGAGAGAAAGGAACACTTTTACACTGCTGGTGGGACTGTAAATTAATACAACCATCTTGGAAGTAAGTATGGAGACCCCTCAAAGAATTCAAGCTAGACCTCCTGTTTGATCCTACAATCCCATTACTAGGCATCTATCCACAAGGAAAAAAATAAACCTTTTAGCTTAAGGACACTTGTACTAGACTGTTTATTGCAGCTCAATTCACAATCACCAAAATATGGAAACAACCTAAATGCCCCCCAACCCAGGAATGGATTAACAAGCTATGGCACACGTATACCATGGAATACTATTCAGCCATTAAAAAACATGGAGACTTTACAGCCTTTGTATTAACCTGGATGGAAATGAAACAGATTATTCTTAGTAAAGCATCACAAGAGTGGAGAAGCATGAATCCTATGTATTCAATTTTGATATGTGGACAATTAATGACACAGTGAGGGTGGGGAAAGAAGAAAGCAGAGAGAAAGAGAAAGAGGAAGGGGGGGGAAGGAAGAGCAGAGAAAGGGAAGGAGGGAGGGGGATGGGGTCTCATTGTGTGACACATCTTTTACCCTCAATAAATCCCCAACAATAAAAAAAAAAAAAAAGAAAAGATGACACCTGAATCTGAGACTTGAGAGGCAAATAATTCAGGTGAGATGGGTAGGCATTGGTTATTTTAGGCATGCAGATGAACACTGGCAAAAAAAGTTCATGGCATGCACAAGGAGTGAAATACACTGTACAAGAAAAGAGAAGATGAGAGGCAAGGCAGGAAAGTGGGTCAAAGTCATGGTGGTCCATACATTAAACTATATGAATAGAATAAAGGAGACACGGGAGCATTTAAAAAAAGTTACATGATTAAATTGGCATTTATTTTTTCTTTGAGACAGAGTCTCACACCATTGCTGTGGATAAAGAGCTATAACTCAATAAAAAAAAAAATAATAATAATAATAAAGTATTTGAAAAAAAAGTATTGTGGCATCATAGCTTACAGCAACCTCAAATTGTTGGGCATAAGTGATCCTCTTGCCTCAGCCTCCTGAGTAGCTGAGACTACAGGCTAGTTTTAGAGATGAGGTCTTTGCTCTTGCTCAGGCTGGTTTTGAACTCCTGAGCTCAAGCAATCCAACTGCCTCAGCTTCCTAGAATGCTAGGATTAGAGGAATGAGCCACCACACCTGTGTCTTAAATTTGTATTTTTTAAAGCATCATGTAGATGTGAAAAATAAGAGAAGGAAGAGAATAAATACCAGGGGCAAAAGGATGATAAAGGAAATGGTGATGTTTATCTAGGTACAAAAATAAATTGAAGGCTTCAGTGAGTATTGTGAGAAGAGGGATAGGGAGAATTCAACACTTAGTGTTTATAGGTATATCTCAGTGATATTGTAAGTTTGGGGTCTAGAATATTGCAATAAGACAAATATTATAATAAAGCAAGTCACATAAATTTTTTTGTTTTCCAGTACATATAAAAGTTACATTTTTGCTACACTGCAGTCTGTTAAGTGTAAAATAGCATAATGTCCAATATATATGTATATGTGTATGTATATATACACATACATATAAATATGGTAAAAACATATGAAAAATGCTCAACAACACCAATCTTCAGAAAAATTAAAATTAAAACCACAATGAGGTAGCATTTTAAACTAATCATAATTGCTATTAGTAAAAAGTATAAAAACAACAGAAGTTGGTGAGGATGCCGAGAAAAGGGAATATTTATACACTGCCAAAGGTAGTGTAAATTAATACAACCTCTATGGAAAACAGGATGGAGATTTCTTAAAGAGCTAAAAATAGAACTTCCATTACTAGCATTTTATCCAGCAATTCCACTACTGGGTATGTATCCAAAGGAAAATAAGTCATTATCTAAAAAGAACACCCTACACTTGTACGTTTATCACAGCACCATTCACAATATCACAGTCCTAAATATTCATCAATAGATGATTGGATAAAGAAAATGTAGTGTATACATATAGTAAAATACTATTTGGCCACAAAAAAGAATAAGATTATGTCTTTTACAATAACATAGATGGAACTGGAGGCCATCCTAAGTAAAGTAATCAGAAAGCCCAAAACTACATGTTGTCACTTACAAATGGGAGCTAAACAGCAAGACACCCAGTGGACATACAGATGGAACAATAGATACTAGAAACTTCAAAGGGCTGGATGGTGAGAAAAGAAAAATTACCTGCGGGGTAGAATGGACACTATTTGAGTGATGGATATGTTAAAAGCCAAGACTTCACCACTATGCCCTATATCCATGTAACAAACTGCACTTAATGCACCTAAATTACTAAAATAAAAACAAAATAAAGTATATATACATTCTTTAGAACATACGTTCTAATATATCTATATAGGACAGACAATTAAGTTCACAAACTTATCCTTCATATTTCATTGCTAATTACCACTACAGTCACCAGATGGCCAAGGAAAGTACTTCGAAGGATACTGTAGCGATATTTAGCAATGAGGTGAGGAGTAATTCTTCTAGGATGAATTCACAAACTGGATTGCCCGACCTCCTATCTAATATATAATATTTATACTTAAGAAAGTATCCATTTTATTTTCTTAAAGCTTTTCATCACACAGATATTCAATTTTTCAATATCTATCAATATAATCAGGTTTATTATTACAAGTATTATTTAATAAATTTCTTAATATTGAAAAAACACAAAAAAATAGATGAAAAAGAAAAATACACATCCCTTTCCTCTTTACTCTCAACTTCATTAGTAAATTTTAATTTAAAAACGAAAAGTTTGAAATAATTGGGTAACTTGATTTCACATAACTTAACAAGTTGTGCATGATGATTTTGAACCCATATAAAATTTTTTTCTTTTTTTAAATTTCAGATTAATATGAGGGGGCAAGCACTTAGGTTACATTGTTTGTGTTGTTAGGTGAGGTCTCTGTTGTAGTTGTGTCCTACACCCAGGTGTGCCATATGCCCTTCCTTTGTACCCATTAGGTGGGAGCACACCAATCGCCACCTCCTCCTTCTCCCCCCTAACTTCAGTTGAATTGAGTTTTTCTCTTGTGTATTAGTGTTACTAGTTCATCAACTGACTTCATATTAGTATTAAGTTCATTAGATATATTTTTTCCATTCTTGTGGTACATTACTAAGAAGAATGTGTTTTAATTTCACCAGTATTAATTATTTTGAGTACAGTAACAATTCTATTTAAGCTTTTCAGAACTTACACTATCCCCGTGTCAATTTTATTTTTGAAGAGTATGTATTTTCAAGAAAGGTTCATTTCATTGGGTTGATTTTTGTTTGGTTTATTAGATAATACTATTGTTTTTCTTGAATACCCTTGCCACATTAATAAAAAACAAATAGACAATGAGTATCACCTTAAATAAGCCCTAAAATGGTTTGCTATTAAAAAATAAAATAATACAAACAATGTATATACCTAAATTTTAAAAAATACTTTATTGCTAAAAAATGTTAATGATCATCTGAGTCTTCAGCAAATCCTGTTCCTCTTGCTGATGGAAGGTCTGCCTCGATATTGATGACTGTTGACTGGACAGGGTGGTAGGTGCTGAAGGTTTGGTGGCTCTGACAAATTCTAAAAAGAAGATAACAATGAAGTTTGCTACATTGATTGACTCAGAAAAAATTTCTTTGTTTGGGCATAGTGGCTTACCCTGTAATCCCAGAACTTGGGAGGCTGAGGTGGGTAGATTGCCTGAGCTCACAGGTTCAAGACCAGCCTGAGCTAGAGTGAGAACCCCCTCTCTAAAAAATAGCCAGGAATGGTAGCAGGTGCCTGTAGTCCCAGCTACTTGGGAGGCTAGGGCAAGAGGATCACTTGAGTCCAAAAGTTTGAGGTTGCTATGAGCTAAGACTCCAAAGCACTCTATCAAGGGTGACCTAGTGAGACTCTGTCTCAAAAAAAAAAAAAAAAAAAAAAAAACTTGTCCTTCATATTTCATTGTTTGATAGCATTGACCCACAGTATAACTTATGTTAAAATTGGAATCAATCTTTTCAAACCCTGCTGCTACTTTATCAACTAAGTTTATGTGATACCCTAAGTCTTTTTTGTCATTTCAACAATGTTCACATCTTTACCAGAGCAGTTTCTCTTTCTTTGCTCATCTGTAAGAAACAACTCCTCATTGTTAAAGTCTGATTATAAGATTGCAGCAGTCACTTCTTTAGGCTTCATTTACAACACTTCTAATTCTAGTTCTCTTTCTATCACATCTGCAGGTACTTCCTCCACTGAAATTCTGAACCCTTCAAAGTCATCCCAGAGGGTTGGAATCAATTTCTTCCTGACTCCTGTTAATGTTAATATTTGGACCTTCTTCCATAAATCACAAATCTTCTTAATGGCATCAGAACGGTAAACCCTTTCCAGAAGGTTTTAAATTTTCTTTGCCCAGATATACCAGAGGAATGACTATCGATAGCAGTCATTGGGATATTCAAATAAAATGTATTTCTTATCTTGAAAGTCCAAATTACTGTTTGATTCATGGGCTGCAGAATGGATGTTGTCTTAGCAGGCATGAAAACAACATTAATCTCCTTGTACATCTCCATCAGAAATCTTGAGTAACTACATGCATTGTCAATGAACACTAATATTTTGAAAATAATCTTTTTTCTGAGCAGAAGGTATTAATATTCAGGCTTAAACGTTCAGTAAACCATGCTGTAAACAGATCTGCTGTCCTCAAGGCTTGGTTGATTCATTTCTAGAGCACAGACAGAATAGATTTATCATAATTATAAAGAGGCCTAGGATTTTTAAGAGTGGTGAATAAGCATTTGCTTGAATTAAAAGCCACCAGCTGCATTAACTCCTAACACAAGAGTCAGTCTGTCCTTTAAAGCTTTGAAGCCAGGCATTGACTTCTGCTGTCTAGTTATGGAAGTCCCAGATTCTATCCCTAGATGCCATCTATCTTTAATACAAAGTTATTTTGTCTACAGTGAAGATACATTATTTGATGTAGCCACCTACATCAATGATCTTAGCTAGGTCTTCTGGATTACTTGCTGCAGCTTCCACATCAGCACTTGCTTCTTCACCTTACTCTCATATGATCAAGCTGTCTTCCTTCCTTAAACCCCATGGACCAGCCTCTGCTAACTTCCAACTTTTCTTCTTCAGCTTCCTCACCTCTCTTAGCCCTCAAAGAATTGAAGAGAGTTAGAGCCTTGCTCTAGATTTGGCTTTGGCTTAAGGAATGTTGTGGCTGTTGATCTTCTACCCAGACTACTACAACTTTCTCCATATCAGCAATAGTCTGTTCACTTATCATTTGCATTCACTAGACTAGCACTTTCAATTTCCTTCAAGAACACTCCCTTTGTATTCACAAGTTGGCTAAACATTTTGTGCAAAAGGTCTAGCTTTCAGCGTGACTTGGCTTTTAGCACCTTTCCTCCCTAAGCATAATCATTTCTAGCCTTTGATTGAAAGTAGTACACATGTGACTCTTCCATTCCCTTGAACTCTTATTGCCCATTATATGATTATTTATTTGCCTAATCTCTATATTGTTGTATCTCAAGTAATAGGTAGGCCTGAGGAAAGGGCAAGATATAGGGGAACAGCTAGTCAGAACACGCCCAACATTTATCAATTGAGTTTCTCATCGCATTTCGGTACAGTTTATGGTACTAGAAAATAATTACAAAAGTACCATTAAAGATTACTTAAAACCAATGACTATAACAAGTGTATAATCACATAAAAGTTTGAAAAATTGTGAGAATTAGCAAAATGAAACACAGAAATATGAAGTGAGCACATGCTGTTGGGGAAATGGCACTTTTTGACACAGTGTTGCCACAAAAACTTCAATTCATATAAAAAGGCAATCTGAAAAATGCAATACATCAAAGTGAAATAAAATAAAGCACACCTATTATTTAAGTATAAGTGAAAATGGAGAAGAAGGTATCTTGGATGATGCCATGATCTCCGTCCTGGGAAGCTGAGTATTTGGTAGTATCCTTAACCAACATAAAGATCACAAGAGAAC
Organism: Perodicticus potto; assembly: GCA_963574655.1. NCBI lineage: Eukaryota > Metazoa > Chordata > Mammalia > Primates > Lorisidae > Perodicticus > Perodicticus potto. The sequence continues at coordinate 6,191 of CAUYRH010126900.1, read as the reverse complement.
AATCTAAAAGAGACATCGATTAGCTCCTCTTCTGACTTGCCAACTCTGAGGTTCTTCAGGGATATTCAAGAAGAGAGATAACCTGTGATCAGTTAAATAAATAGTTCTGGAATATAGAATATGAATTCTGGCTGGAGATGCATAGATTTGGCACTATTACAAAAGGAACACTTGCCTAAGGACTATATAAAAAGGAAAACTGAGAGGAAGAGGTATCTGGCAAACCAAAGGATTATTTTTCCAGAGATTCTGCACATGCATAACAGTTTTATTATATACTGCATTCTAATTTATAAATTGCTTACATAAACACTGATTCATTGATTCACAACAATTCTTTAAGGAAAATGGTGTGCTATTTTCCTCACATTACAGATTGTAAAGGTGAGGTTCAATTTAGTTAAGATACTTTCCAGAGGTCACCTAACTAATGGGTTATGAAACCAAGTCCAAATCATAATTGTCAGGCTCCAAGTGGAATCTCTTTTAACTATCCCAAACTTCTATTGCTAATATTTGGTACAAATTTTAAGTTAGACAGAGTATGAATTTTGATTTCAGTGGTGGAGCAGGAACATACAAATGAGCCTAGAATTTATCTACAACTAGTAAAATGTGTGGGCTTGAAGACATCTTGATGAGTTTTAAAGGCATCTTCTTAGACTTTTAACCTCATCTACCAGCACCAAAAAGTGAAAGTATATCTTTAGCCAGGCTGTCTTTCAAATAAATAGTACAGGCTGGAAAAGAGCCAAAATGACCAACCTTCTGGACTTTGGGACATGAAAGCCTTCAGATCTTTTCCAACAAATCCCATTAAAAGGATCTTGAGCCCTTGAGGCTGCAAACAAACAGGACATTCAATAATCATTTGCTTCTGAGCATTTGTTTGCCATTTTCTGTAGCCCTTCTGCAGGATTTGTGTTGAGACTTCCCATATTGAAAGACCAAAATGAATTTATTTTAAATTCTTATGGTGTATGATTTATACTTTTTTGCATAAAACTCAAGATAGGGCAGGGTAAAGATAGGCATAAAGAAAAACAGAGAAATTGTATTCAATTAATCAGACATACTTTTTTGTCCATATGAAACTGGAAACACAAGATTGCTAAGGATTATACAGGATAACTATTCCAGTTAGAAAAAAAAGTAAATAAATCAGAAATATTGTTTTAATTGCATGGTCTTCTTTCATTCAAAAAATTAAGATGTAGAAATATTTTATTTAATTTATGTTAAGAGAAGGTGGGTTACAAAGTGTTAAATAAAACTAACAAGTAATTTTTGGCTCCACTAATATTAATGTTCAGATATGTCCTAATTAATATTCAGATATGTCCTAATTAACAACCTCAGATGACTAAGTATTACAAACTTGGCTGAGCAATATATCTTAATTATAGAATTTCCTTTTTCCTGCACCTAACAACAATGTCAACAAAACAAAATGTTGGATCAGTTAATATTTGCTGCACAACAAATGACCCTTCAAAACATTAAAATGCACAATGATTCATTTATCTCAAAATTCTGTGAGTCACCTGTGTCATTCTGATCTGGGCCAGTTTAGCTGATCTCTCTTGGGCTCTTTCATGAGTTTGTGCTCACCTGTTTGGTCTGCTGATGCCTATATGACATAGGATCTTCTGCTCAAAGGTCTGGGGATTGGCAGGTTATCATCCAGGATATAGGGGGGCAGCTGCACCACATGTTGCCATCTTCTATCAGGGTAGCCTAAACTTGTGCACATAGTAGTCATAGAGTTCCAAGAGCACCAGAAAAGAACAGAATTTGCAGCTTATGTACTTCTCATGTCTCTGCTTGAACCAACATCCTATTAAAACAAGCATGTGGAAAATCTGAGATTCAAGGGGCGGGAAAATAGAGGGTAGAAAAGAATTTGTGGTCATTTTTTTTTTCAACCTTTTCTTCAACCATGTTTTTCCAAATACCACAAAGGTGAAGGCTAACAGAGTATCTTCAAAGCCCAATGGCCAAAAAAGAAAACGCTCCATCAGGGTTCAGCAACTAAACCTGACCATCTACCACAATTCACGTTGTTGAAAGTCAAACATGAAAATTGTTACTAAGACTCCAAAATGTTAAATGTGTATCCTTCACTTGTTCCTCCTAAGATGGAATGAAATGTGCAGAATCTTAAAAGTTATTCTGACTTCCTCATACAGAATTAAATTTTATGATTTCTTTCACATGAGGAATAATCTAAAAGTTTAAAACATTTCAGAAAAGAGAACAAAGCACAGGAGTTCTAGCAAAGACCAAACATTTCCTCTGCTCTATTCCTCTTTCTTCTGCTTTCTCTTTCTTTCTGCTCGGAGCCTGATGTTGGACTAGAGTCAAGAAGTTAGCCATTCCACGTGATAGTGAATTGATACACAGCCAGTACCACCCAAGCATAATCAAAATCCTAAGGAAGAACAGAAAAACAAAGGAGAGAGAAAAAGAAAGAGAGAGACCAAGGATGTGGACTAGAAGAAACTGTAACTGAAGAACAGAAGAAAATTTCTTATAACTTAATAAGAACATATATTCAAGATAATAAAAGTTTAAAGAAATGATAAAGCATTAGAATAACATAACAGGAAATTCAAATATAGAATACTGAGGGTATTTTAGAATTAATAAATCAATTTCAAAAAGTAATGACCACAGTAGAAATCACTGGAAAACTAATTACTGCCACGGAGGAAGAGCTTAAAATAATCAAGAGCATGCCCAAGAAAAAAAAAGGTAGGAGTATTTAGGAAAAATTAATGAATGAGAAAAGCAATGATGATGCATTGAACTTTTAGCTTTTTTACTTTTATCTACAAAGTTAAAGTACAATAAATGGAATCAAATTTTTATTCATGGATCTAGCAAGAGAAAATTCTTCAGAAATGAAGAAAAATTTGAATTTTCCTAATTGAAAAAATAAATGCAATATGTAATAATAATAGCACAGGCTGGAAAAGAGCCAAAATGACCAACCTTCTGGGCTTTGGGACATGAAAGCCTTCAGATCTTTTCCAACAAATCCCATTAAAGGGTCTTCTTAATAATAATAATTCCAGAAATTATAATCTTGATACATGTACTAATTACGGTTTTGTATAGGGTAGCCATAAAATAGACAACTATTTTAAATTGCACATGAACTTTATGGTCTGCCATTTTAAGAAATAAGAAAAAAAAGTTCTATAAGAAACATGTCTGTAATGAAGATATTCACCAAATACTACCGATGTTAGGTTTGGAGCAGTGAGAATGGTTTAATTTTTAAAATATTTTTAAATTTTTTTGTATCATTTGAACTCATAATATTAGTACACATCAATTTTGTTAAAAATTGCACAGTGATTTTTTTCTTAAAACAAAAAGCAATGAAATGGGAAGTAAATCCATTACAATTATGAACAGTGGTTCATTTATACTGGTGAGAAAATGAATGATAATTATATTAAACTTTTGTTGTACTTTCCTAGAAGTATTATAAATGTATAAAATAATTTTCATTTTAATTTGGTGAGAAAATGGATACAAATTACAAAAACTAACACCTGTTGATATTTCAAAAAAATTTTGATTTTCTATTGTGGTTCACATCAGGAGTAAGAACCCCAGTTCAACTTTCAGAATGTTTCCTATTGTCCTTCATTCCCAGACACAAAAATTTGTGAGTGAATGCCTGACTAAGGCTCACTAAGAATTAAACGTTTGGAAAAAATCTCAAAGCATTTGAAATATCCATTGTACAGTTTGGTTAATATTAAAAAGCAGAATGTTTGGCTCAAAAGCCTGTTAAAGATACCTGATTCAAGGCTGTGAGTGCAATGTGGCATATTAGACAGAGGGGAAGATAAATGGTTATTGGCAATATGGAGAAAAATATTGGAAAACTGGATCAGACTTTGGTCAAGTAATCAAGTACCTGTTATTCTATTGAAATCATAAGCACCTTTGGCAAGAAGCTGGAAGGGCTGGATTATGTAAAAAAAAAAAAAAAAAAAAAAAAGACAATAACCACAACCCAACACTAATTCTTCTGCCATTTAAGTAATACTTGAAATAAGTAATACTTGAAATGAAAATAAAATCATGGAGAAATAATGACTAATACCGGAAACAGAGAAAAAGTAATCTGGTAGGAGGCTGCTATTAAATTCTCAATTCTTTTCTCCCCCTGCCTCTGCCTTCCTCATGGTTAGAAATCATTCTAGAGAATCTTTGTCCTGAAAGGCAACACTCAATTGAGTTCAGAGACTGAGTCAGGGATCCCAAAGGCAAGTCTTGCATGAGACACTAAGAATATCATGACAGTGAGAAACCAAAACACAAGCTCCCAGTAACTCCTCTGTACTGTCAGAAGAAACCAAAATAATGTAACTTGTCCTTCATTGTATTTAGTAATAAGTGAGAAATTGTGTCTTGATAAATGCTTTCATCCAAAGCAGGTGTTTTATGTAGATGAGCTCGCATAATCCTCTGAGACAGTAGCTATTACTACGTCAACTTCACAGAAAAATTAGAGAATGCACAGAGAAACTAAGTAATATCCTCATGGCAAAACAAACACAGTTAGGATTCAAATCCAAGTAGATATGATTCCAAAACCATGCTCTTTCTACCACCTAATGTTAGAAATCAACATTACTTAATTATAAGCACAGAAATTTGCTTTATTTTACAATGTGATATAACTGGAAAACCCAAGGGTGGAACCTCAGAGAAATGCCAAGGGTTCTTTTTTTATTATAATTAATCTGGATTTAATTCCAATTTTTAAGGTGGAGTTTAATAAGTGATTCAAATTAAATTGTGGTTTTGAAAAATATTTAATCTAGCCAATGCAGGGGCAGATCCTGATGATAAAGAAACAATGTTGATGAAATGAATTTCTGTAATTGAAAATAATCTCGGGGAGATCTAGACTGATTTTGATAAAAAGACTTTAAACATGTCTAATATTTGTTATAATAGCGTTAAGTATCAACACATTTCCTTTAAACTTCTTCCAGAAAGTCTATTAAAAAGGACATATTTTCTAAAGAAAAAGATTCATTATGCAGCCAACCTATAAATGATCGCATATTGGTCAAATCTACCATGGAAATTCTAGAAATACTTCTGAAAATCACTCTTTTCTATAGTTGTGAAAACAATCCATCAACAAAGAGTGTTTCTAAGGCTTTGTCACCTCCAAAAGCAATTTTTTTTCATTTTTCAATATTTCTTATTTTAAAATATTTTTAGGTACCTACAGAGTTCATAATCTATAATACCTGATATCATCATGTTCCTTTTCCTATTATTTTTAATTGAGAATGCCTCAATGACCACTTAACTATAATCTTCTCTCATATCCTTTATACTCAGTTCTGCTCAGGGAGGCTTCATCAGAAGGAGGTTGAGAAATGTAGTAGAAAGACTATGGGTAAGAAATTAATTTTTTTTTTTCCGAGACAGATTTTCACTATGTGGCCCTCGGTAGAGTGCTATGGTGTCACAGCTCACAGCAACCTCAAACTCTTGGGCTTGAGCAATTTTCTTGCCTCCCAAGTAGCTGGAACTGCCAGCACCAGCTGCAAAACCTGGCTATTTTTTTTTGTTGTTGTTGTTGCAGTTGTCATTGTTTACCTGGCCTGGGCTCACAGCAATCTCGAACTCTTGGGCTTGAGCAATTTTCAGCCTCCCAAGTAGCTGGGACTACCAGCACCAGCCGCAAAACCTGGCTATTTTTTTGTTGTTGTTGTTGCAGTTGTCATTGTTTAGCTGGCCCGGGCTGAGTTTGAACCCACCAGCCTCAGTGCATGTGGCCAGCACCTTAACCACTGTGCTATCGGCACCAAGCCAAGAATTAATTTTAAACTGGTTAGCAGTCAAATCAACAGAGCTGTATGAGTTCCTTAGAGTAAGGACTGCTCAGTACCATGTTCTTTATGCCCTCAAGAATGAGTAGGCACTCAATCCGTCTCTGCTAAGAGTAAGAATAACATGCTTTAACCACCTCATAGGATGATTCAAATTAAGATCAAATTAGGAAGTACTTTTTTTTTTTTTTTTTTTGAGACAGAGCCTCAAGCTGTCACCCTGGATAGAGTGCCGTGGCATCCCAGCTCACAGCAACCCCCAATTCCTGGGCTCAAGCGAGGCTCCTGCCTCCGCCTCCCAAGTAGCTGGGACTACAG
>CAUYRH010126899.1:0-20104 GCA_963574655.1 Perodicticus potto | reverse complement strand
TCTTTCTTTCTTTCTTTCTTTCTTTCTTTCTTTCTTTCTTTCTTTCTTTCTTTCTGAGACAGAGTCTCACTTTGTCACCCTCAGTAGAGTGCCATGGCATCATAGCTCAAAGCAACCTCTAACTCTTGGGCTCAAGCAATCCTCTTGCCTCAGTTTTTCATTTTTTTAGTAGAGTCTCACTTTTGCTCAGGCTGGTCTCAAACTCATGTGCTCAAGTGATTTACCTGCCTTGGCTTCCCAGACTGCTAGAATTACAGGTGTAAGTCACCATGCCCAGCCAATGCTGCCATTTTGTGAATGTGTACTCCCTGAAGGGGCATGCAGCTCAATTGCACATGTGTGTTTTTCCTTTCATAAATATGATTCCTCATACAGCTTGATAAATATGTGTATTTAGCCGCCCTGCTCAGCATAAATTCCTGTTCCTCGTACCATTTCCTCTAAGAATGTTTCTGTCTTCTGGATGGAGCCCTGCTGCTCAGTTTGTCAGGATGGCCATCTATAGGCTGCAACTTTTTTTTTCTTTTTGTAGAGACAGAGTTTCACTTTATGGCCCTCAGTAGAGTGCCATGGCATCACACAGCTCACAGCAACCTCCAACTCCTGGGCTTAGGCGATTCTCTTGCCTCAGCTTCCCAAGTAGCTGGGACTACAGGCGCCTGCCACAATGCCCAACTATTTTTTTTTGTTGCAGTTTGGCTGGGGCCGGGTTTGAACCCACCACCCTCAGCACATGGGGCCGGCATCCCACTCACTGAGCCACAGATGCCACCCAGGCTACAACTCTTTTGAGAAATAAAGTGTCAGGGTTCAGTGGAAAGATCATTTCAGCTCAGGAGTTTTAGACTAGCCTGAGCAAGAATAAGACCCCTCTAATAAAAATAGAAAAATTTAGCTGAGCATTGGTGGTGAGCGCCTATAGTCCCAGATACTCCAGAAGCTGAGGCAGGAGGATTGCCTCAACCAAGGAGTTTGAGGTTGCTATGATACTAGGCTGATGCCATGGTACTTTAGCCTGGGGCAACAGAATGAGACTCTGTTTCTAAAAAAGAGAGAGAGACAGAGAAAGGGAAATAAAGCTCTCTTTTCCAAGTTTATGAACTCCATAATTTCTTCAGTTAACTGTAGTCATGATTGATTAAGTCAGACTAAATCATTAGCCACATTAGCCTCCATCTCTGGCTTCCCTTCCTTCCTCAGCTGTAAGGCTGTGGAGGGGCAACTGAAAGTTCCCACACTTTTACTCCATGGTTGACTTTTCTGGCTACCATCCCCCATCCTGGAACTATCTAGGGGTCCTGCCTTAAGCTGCCTTATCAACATAAACTCAGGTATGATGGAAAGGGACTCGTTGTGAATGATGAAAGACACTCCTATCATTGAGCAAGTTCTAAGGGTTTCTGAAACTGTGCCAGGAACCAAAGACAAGGCCAAATATCTTTGTTTATTATTCACAGTGTGATACATAGGAAGTGCTTGTTGAACAATGATGATTAGTACTCTCAAGTCATGGGAGTTCTGCTGTGTACCTCCCTCATTACCACCGTCCCCTGTAACAACTATGCTCTATTAACTTTTCAATTAAAAAACTAAATTGAATTTTTTTAATGTTCAGAGTAAGAGTTCAAAATAGCAGTGCAATTGAATTTCCTTTGATAAAGTGTGGGAAGTACCTATATTCTACCAATGTTTGAAATGCACAAGCAAAAACAATCATTCCTTGAGGATCTCCTGAATTAAGTCATTGGAACAAGTAAGATGGAATTGGCTAGAAGTACAATCAACAGTTCTTGTTTTCAGGGAGTTAAAATTCTCATCAAGGTGCTCACTTTAGAAACACATATAGTAAAATTGGAACAATACAGAGAAGATTAGCATAGCCTCTGCACAGCCACGACAGCAAATTCAAGAAGTATTCCATTAAAAAAAAAAAAAGAAAAAGAAGGTTGGCGCCTGTGGTTCAAAGGAGTAGGGCGCCTGCCCCATATGCTGGAGGTGGTAGGTTCAAACCCAGCCCTGGCCAAAAACTGCAAAAAAAAGAAACATTCCATATTTTACAAAAAAAGAAAAATTCTAGGCAGGAAGAAATGACATTAACATGGCACTAAACAGAAGAAAGGATCAATAAGTGATCATGACAGCAAGGGAAGTAATATGGCGAGGCAGTACTTGAGTATATTAATAAATGACTTCTACAAATAATGAATGCCAGGTTTGGGAGACAAAGAAAACGTGCACAGGGAGGTTTCAATACCAGGGTTGATAGGATCTAAACCTTTGCTGAGAAGATGAGAGGACATAGAAAAAGGCAGAAGTATAGGAGTGAATAACAAGAGAGACAAGCCTTGGTCCTTGGATAATCAGTTCAGCCCCGCTAAGGTTTTAGGTTTCACCTGAGCAACACAAATCAAACAACAGCAATATCTCAGTGATGAAGATGTTTATTCACGATAAATGAATTCACATGTTTATTCATGATCTTTTCACTATGAGTAGTGTGTGTCAATCTGTTGGGGAGTTTATTGTATCAAAAAAGGAAAAAAATATTGAGGTCAGATGTAGAAGTGAAATGTGGGAAGTCAACAAATTTAAGGGACTATGCCCAGGTCACTGAGACCTTGTGGAGAAACAGACAAAATAAGGAGAGAAAAGTGTAAATTATTTACAATCTTGAAACCACCAAGTGGACTGAGCCAGGAACACAGTTGAGATGTGACCCAAGGGGTAGGGAGTCCCACAGAGCCTGAACACAAGCCTACCAGGGTGCCTTGGCTAGGACCTACCCTCCTCACTCTGCTCATGAGAAAAAACACAATGAGATCAAGTAAATAGTAATTAGAGGGGGAGCTAGCAGTGATCTCTGTACCTTCACCTGGATATTAAGTTTACAAAGGCTGAAGTCAAGAGGAAAACACTCAAGTTATGAAAGGGTTAAATTGAACTTATTTGTTTGAGAGTTTATGGGCCCAGGTGGTATACTTCTCCCCCTGACCTTCATTAATTTCAGTCTATAATCTATCAAGAGATGGCATATCCACACAGCCTTATGTTTTCTTCTGTTGGCATTGCTACCTGAAAGAACGTTAAGTCAGAGAATAGCAAGCGTGTCCTCCCTCCTGAGAACTCTAGCTTAGGATCACAGCACCTGCCACAGCCTGTGCCCCTGACTCACTCAATAGGGCTGGTCCTGGCTGGATGCAGTGGGTGGCTCACACCTGTAATACCAGCACAGGAGGATTGCTTGAGGTCAGGAGTTTGAGACCAGTCTGGGCAACAGAGCAAGATGCCATCTCTATGCAAAATTTTATTTGTATATTTTCTCTAAACAAAATTTTAAAAACATTAGCTAGGTACGTGGTTGTGCATGTCCATAGTCCCAGCTACTCAGGAGGATGAGGCAGGAGGAGCACTTGAGCCCAAGAAGTTCAAGGGTTCAAGGTTACAGTGAACTATGCTCAGGTCACTACACTCCAGCCTGCGAGACAGAGTGAGATCTTGCCTTAAGGAAAAAGAAAGTTTGGTCCTTCGTAGAGAGGATAGTGGGAATAGCACAAAAATCAATGTTAACGGCTACTGTTTCATTTGACCTTAATCACCCCAAGAGATGAGAGAGGCTTTACTGAGAAAACTGAGCTCCAGAAAGATTAAATGGTTTTAACAGCACTATCTCTTTTAAGAAAAAAAAGCACAAAGACACAAACACAATACAAAAAACACAATGCTGTCAGATTTTCATAAATTAACACTTTTTTCTACCTAGTCCATGAATAGTTTCTAGATACACTTGCTAAATCTGTTTTCTGTATTTGGTATGTTATGGACTTGAGCAAAGAGGTCAAATTTTTCTCAGAAAGCTCAACATATTTTTCACTCTGTCAAGTAACATTTAATTTTATTCTGTTTGATCTATAGTTCATTTCTCATTTCTGCTTTAATAAAACACAACTCCTCTTCCCAGAAAATGGAAAGCCTAGATCAACAATAACTATTTTTGTGGGCAGATTCCATAGAGGGATGCAGAGTACGAAATTGCTATGTGAAGGATTGAAGTTTATAACATTCCGAGATTCTGTGGGGGGCCAGGAAAGAGAAGCCAAGCAGGGCTTATTGCCATAAACTGTAAACACAGTCTTCTGCAGTGGAGTGCCATTCTAAGGGAAGCCGCTCTGTACAGGCAGAAGTGTTACTAACCAATTAAAAGAAAAACTTGCATTTAAGTTGCATCTCTCTAACTTACTAGTCACATGATGATGGCGGGACACTAAACCCTTCTTTCACTTTCAATAAAATGAAGATAATTTTACCTCCTTGAGATATTGATAAAATTATACAAAAATATATATATAAAATCCCAATCTCCACTGAGATGCTATGCCCTGACCAGCAGCACCATAACTAGTACTTCATAAGAGGGATTATTAGGGGACAAATAGGGAAAAGAAACACCTATATCTTAATAATAATAGTCTAGTCATCCTAATTACTTTATAATCTTCTGTTATTTCCATGAAATTTCCATTTGATTCATTTAAATGTATTCCACAATACTAAAAAGGAAAGGAACTACTTCACGTTTGTTGGAAAAGCCTTCAAGCTCTTTTATTTATTTATTTATTTTTTTAGAGACAGAGTCTCATTTTGTCACCCTCAGTAGAGTGCCGTGGTGTCACAGCTCACAGCAACCTCCAGCTCTTGGGCTTAGGTGATTCTCTTGCCTCAGCCTCCCAAGTATCTGGAACTATAGGCGCCCACCACAGTGCCTGGCTATTTTTTGTTGCAATTTATCTGGGGCTGGATTTGAACCTGCCACCCTTGGTATATGGGGTCTGCACCCCACTCACTGAGCCACAGGTGCCGCCCAATCCTTCGGGCTCGTAATGACAGTCATTTCATTGTAAGGCAGAAGTGTAAAGCTATATATTACCTATGTAGTTTTCATGTCTTTTATGCTTATACTTGAGAAAGAAGTGTTCAACATGAAGTAAAATCATAAAACCAATAAACTATAGATAACAGCTTGGAAAACAAATAGTTTGCATGAATTAGCTTTGATGAAGAATAATGCACTCTGATAATCCTAACTTCAATGTACATGTCATCCCTAGAGAGACCATCCTAAGCATTGCATCTATAATAAATAATGGAAATGCCTAAAAAAAAAAAAAATGAAAAATTCAAGTGATAAGAAAAGGCAAGCAAAGGCATTGTGTACATAATTGGTACAATGTTGTTGAAATATGATCTATTGTACAGACTCCATTATTTCACTCTTTACTTGATGTTGTTATTTAACTGAAAAATTAAAAAAAATAGTCCTAAATAGGGAAATAAAATATAACATCTCTCCATAAAGAAACAAGGAACAATATTTATATGAAGGTGTTAAAGAATGCATTCATTAAGTTAAGGTACTTTTGTTTTTTTTTTTGCAATTTTTGGCTGGGGTTGCAATTGAACCCACTACCTCTGGTATATGGGGCCAGTGCCCTAATCCTTGAGCCACAGGCGCAGCCCTTAAGGTATTTTTTAGTAATACAAACAAGTAGCCCACAATAATGATTACAACCCTATGTTGTTTGGGTTATTCAATAACTCTTTATGTTTGGACAGGTCATTTTATACAAGGTGGATGCTTTTCTTTTTGACATCTAGTTTACTCTTTATTGACACTATTTATACTCATAAAACCTTGAAGCTTGTGTGTCCAGGGGTGGGAAACCTGCACCTGAAGGCCAGACGCAGCCATCTGGGTCCACAAGAGGAGTCTTTCAACTAAATCCAAATATTACTGAACGAATTTTTTTTTTTATGAGTACACTTCACTATTATTTGTCTCTTAGATTTTTATTTTATTTTAAAAATGAATGTATTTAAAACACCAAAGAATAAAATAGGTTTCAATGAAATAATCCCCCCAGATTGGCACAGTCAGAACGTTAGTCGGCCGGACGGGCTAAGCTGATGGATGCTGTGCTCGTGATTTACTTCTGACCCCCACCTGAAGACCACGTGAGGCTGGTTGGCGGGAGTTTGTGGGGTCGAGTCTGCCAGGCAGTATCAGTTTTGACAATGCGTGGTGCGTTTCTGTTTGAAGTGGAATTTGGGGATAGTTTTAATTCTGTCTGAGTAACAGTACATCGTGTCATAGAAGACCAAGAGAATGCTGAGGGAAGAAAACAAATTTTTAAAGAGGATTGAGCATTGCAGTATTATCTTGTTTCTGCTAAAGAAAAGATGATTTGTTTGTTTTGTGACACTGCAAATCAACATTAAAGAAATTCAATGCTCATCACCGTTATAATAATCATAAGGATTGTGAATCTTCTGTATTAGAGGGAGAGGCATGAGGATTGTATTGCAGAAATTAAAAAATGGAAAGCAAAAACAAAGATGATTCTTTCAATACAGCTATAAGACCTAGAAACAATGCCCCTGAAGCAACTTATAAAGTAACTTACATACGCAGGGCAGGAAAAGGGAAGCATTCTATGATAAAGAAATTGTGAACAAATGCATTGTTGAAGTTGTAGGTTTAGATTTTGATAGTGTCTCAACTTACAAATAACTGCCTCTTTCAGGGAGGCCTTCACTGATTGGCAGCATAAACTCCGCTTCAAATTAACATAAAAATGTCACCTAATACTTCGAAAGGGAAATACATATTAATCAATCGCTTTGGATAAATCAACCAGTACTACTCACTCAGCCCAAGTTTTACACTGCATTTGGGTCCTAACAGGAGATTTTTCTTTTCTACAAAGAGTTACTCACATTGGACATTCTTGTGAATAGAACAAAGGCAATAAACATCTTCACCAACTTACAAGAAGTTGGACTTGAACATGGTAGGTTTAGTGAGTGCATGTACAGACGGCGACCCTCCATGCCAGGAAAACACGAAGGACTTATTGCATAGATTCAAAGAAAAAGTATTGATATGTCCAGATGCTCTCATTTCATTATATCTTGCCGTGGCAAAAGTTCTGTGCTAAAGCTATCTTTTAAAATGACAGCTTGCAACAAGTTATAAGTATTGTTAATTATATCAATGCAAATGCAACATGGCATAGTCAGTTTCATAACACGCTAAAATTGAATGGTGAAGTATTCATTGTGGGTTTCCTGTAGCATTCTAAAGGGCATAGGCTACGGCAGGGACAGGTGTTCGTCAAAATGTTATTTCTGCTAAATAGACTGTTTATGAGGGACATTTCAGCAATAAGGATTATACGTAGCACAGAATGCAGCGTTTCTGTGTGATATCATGTCAAATCAAAATGACTTAAATATTTCTTTGCAAGACAAAACTAAGTCTATATACGATATGTGACAAAAAATGAAGCATTTTGAAAAAAGCTATCTTTTCAAAACATTTCTTCTTTAAAAGGAAATTTTGGATGAATGTTTTCCACAGTTAGCAAAGGTCACTGATGAGCAGGATGATATATGCAAATCATGTGAAGAATAACCAGCTGTTACGGACCTGTTAATTGGAGAACGGAGGAAAGGTTTACCGGCTTTGAGAATCATGACCTCATACTCACGTTAGCACTGCAGCCTCACCTGGTTGATAACCACCAAGGCCCCCAAAGAACTGCAGCTGGAAGTGACCGAGCTGCCAGTGGATGGCATTTTAACGTCATTGTTTGAGGCCAAAAGATCCAATTGAAATGTGGAAAGATGAAGTAGAATACCCAGGCCTTTGGCAACATACCCCCAAAATGCTTCCTTATTTTTCTACCACTCATTACTGTGAATTTTCCTGCCTGACCCAAATCAAGATGCCCTCAGGTCACAGACAGCTGATACCCATCCTGAAGATAACTGAGACTGTGGGCCTATGTGCTGCCACCAAAAATTCAAATGCTTTCCAACAAACAGCAGACACAACGAAGTTGGTAAAAGCTTAATGCTAAAATTAACATGTCATGATTTAAAATTAAGTACGAAGTAGTTACATGTTTACAAAGTAATGCATGTTTTTAAGTATAATTGAAGTTTCTTACATGCAGTCTTATTTGATTGAAGCTAAATTAATAGGGTTTTCCAACATGCAAAGGTTCTCCACCCCTATTCTATAGAAACTGCATTTTGTGTAATACTTATAATTCCGAGTCCCAAGAGACATGCCTCTCTGCAAAGATGTTCATGCCCTAATCCCTGTAAGCTGGGAATATGTTACCCTACATGTACCTGTGATGAAGTTTAGAATTTTGAGATGCAGAGATTATCTTGGATTACCTGAGTGGCCCAATCTGAAAAGGCAATGCGATGACAGAAGCCGAGGGCAGAGTGACAGAGGAGAGGCAAGAGGCGAGCAGTGGCCAGGCCTCTGGAAACCGGCAGGGACAGAGGCCTGGACTCTACTGTTAGCAGCCAGGACATGGCCCTCACATTCGGTTTAGACATCTGACCTCCGAAAATGTTAGATAATAAATAAGTCTTGTTTTAAGATATTTGGTGTGTGGTAATTTGTTACAGCAGCAATAAAAAAGAAACTAATACGTGTGAGGATGTACTCTTGGGATCTGTGACCTTCTAGAAATCACAAGATTTTTACTCTTAGTTGTACAGCGGCGTCAGCGGTCCAGCAGCTGCCTTTGTTCTCAGTTTTCAGAGTTACAGAAACAGACACGAGCACTGGAGCACGGCACTGCCCGGGCTGCTCCCCACGGCTGCAGCGGTGCCCACGTATCAGTAGCACGGTGGTGAGAGCCAGTGTGGCCGTGTCTGGAACGTCAATGACTAAACAGGAATTTACCTGCATTCCAACGTCTCCACTTCACCACCTGCCTTAACTTGAATCATAATGGGTATTTCTACCTTTGCTTTTACCATCATTTAATCTAATCTCTAGCCTCATGACTGTGTGTGCTGTATATCTTTATTGTGCGTGATCTGTCTAAAATTCTCCTGGATTTCCCTTTATTTGGAAAACCATTAATAAAGAGCACTACTGTTCACCTAGTTGTTTGCAGGGCCTTCACGACTCTGCATGGTCTGGTCAGGGCCTTTCTAATCCATCCTATTTCAAGCCCCTTGTCCCTTATTGCACTTCCCCCTGTGTTTTTTCAGACTATTTGAGTGCCTGCGTAAGCCTACTCTGCTCTGCACACTGACTCACACCCAATCACCAAGTTAAATCCTACTCATCTTTCTGAACTCAATTCAAAAGGCAATGCCTTTTGAAATGCTTCAGGAAGCATTTCTTTCTTCCTTCATCCCAACTAGGCTAGTGTTTCCTTTCACAATCTTCAGAACATCCAGAACTTTCTTTCACAAAATTTAACAAATCATAGTTAGTAACTAATCATGCAATTGGTTCTCATTATTTTTGTCTTCCCTGCGAGAACAGGAGCTCTTCTGTCCTCTGCAGGCTCCGTCTCCTCGGTGTGTAGACCAAGTGTTACCCATGAAGGCATTCCCTTTGTAATTGGTTTAATGAACACACAAGTGAACAGGGTTTGAGCCAGACACCCTACATTTACAGCCCCATTCTACCCATTTGTAGCTTCTTTACCATATTTACCTTTTATTTCTTCTTAGTAAATTTCATTCTTTCATATCTATAAAATGGGGGCAACGACATCTTCCTCAGGCAGGTTTTGCATTGGGCATAATATAGGGAAAATGTCTGGCACAGAATAAGTACTCGATAAACAATGTTTTCTATAATTAATCCTCATCCTTGAATATCTTAATCCATAGGCATCCTCAACTCTGCTTCTCCAAGTGTGGACTGCAATCCCTGAGGCCTGTAAAAAAGGCAGACTCTCTGGGCCCACCCCAGACCTACCGAATCAGAATCTGATTTTAAACAAGATTCCTCAGTGATTCCGTTGTTAAAATGTGAGACTCACTTCATCTAGATTTTCACTTGTTGCAGAATTTGGAGAGATAGCTTAACATTTCTTTTTACTTTACTGTCTGATATAATTTGATTAAATGGAAGAAAGGAGCCTGAGATTTCTTATTTTATTAACTTTGTCTCCATCCAGTCATTCTTTTTTTGTAATTGATCTTTTGCACAACAGCAAGATAGCTTGCAGGCCCATAGGTAGCTTCCTGGTTGAGGAACATTAACTTTCTAAGAAATATTTGTACTTACCTTTACTGGAAAGAAATGAAAGCCTTTCACTGCAGCATATGTGTAAGAGCAAGGTCAGGGAATGCAGCTCAAGCAAACTGTATCACCAGCTGAGACTCTCAGGGGAGGAGAGCCCAAATCAACAGTGCAGGTGGCACAATCACTGCTTAACAAATTGTATCCAAGTTTTCCTGAGAGAAAATCACCCAGATTTTATTGTTGTGATAGAAACAATATTGGGAAGGAATGAGCCCCAAGTGTCTGGAGATTAAGGGAGATTGTCAGAGAAATCTAGTGGTGTGTAGGGATGGGAGCATTTTTTCTTATTATTCAGCTAAGTGTCACATAGTAATTTCTTTCTGATTTCATCTCAAAGGTACTGGTCTGTGTCTTGCCTTGCTTAGCATCCCCACAGAGCTGAGCCAAGCACTAAAGTCCCTTGAAGTTAATGGGAGCTCTGTACTCAGATCAGCCCTATAGGATTCATCTAGCAAAGCAATAAACAGGCCCTTTATTTATATCGGTGTTTATGTAATCACAGGGGAAAGAACTATTGCTCAGCAGGATGGCTCTTACAGAGGTGGGGATATTTGCAGTTTTAAGGCTATGTTAGTTTTTTTTTTCCTCTCTCTCTCTCTCTGTTTATCAATCACTCAGTGCTGGCAACATATTCTTAGAATAAAAATGGCTACCCTAACTGAAAATGAAAGAACATCAGACAACTAGTAAATAGTCAAGGCACTTGCATTCCAGCCTCCATCCTAATATTTATTTACTGTGTATTCTTGGGGAATTCACCTTTCCTTTTTGGACTTTCAGGAAACTAGATGACATAATCTCTAAATTCTTTCTCAGAGGATAATTTCTATGATTCAAATTATTAATTTAACAAAAAGCTTCCTTTACAAAGGAAGAAAAGTTATTAAGAGAAGTCTACTTACTATTAATATAATTAAAGATGGCATTTGGGGTTCCACAAAACATACACAGTCACATGTGTCTGCTCACACAGAGAAAGTCCATGGAGTCCATGACTGAATGGGCCTATGATCACAAAATAAATAGCAAGAACACGTGAGAGGAGCACAATTAAGAGTCAAGAGCAAATATTTGAAATGAAGCTTAACATTAGCTACAAAGCATTTTCTTTATTTACTAGGTTAAATATATGTCTAAATTTTTATAGTAATTAACTTTGTTAACACCAAAAACATATGCTGTACAACCACATATACCTGGGATAATTTACCCTGTGTTTGGCTAATCTTGTGAATTGCTTTTTATAATTCAATTATTATTATTATTATTATTTGTAGAGACAGAGTGTCACTTTATCGCCCCCGGTAGAGTGCCATGGTGTCACACAGCTCACAGTAACCTCCGAATCCTGGGCTTAGGCGATTCTCTTGCCTCAGCCTCCTGAGTAGCTGGGACTATAGGTGCCCACCACAACGCTCGGCTATATAATTCAATTATTAAAAAATTCAAACCAGTTTTAAAAATCCCGCTCTGGAGTAAACTCAGAAGACATAGAAAATTAGAGAAATATAACAGGCACAATTGTCTTCTACAAGACAAGGGTACATAAGTTTGTAAGGATAGCACCGCTGTTTTGAAAAAGAATAATTTTAAAGGTGTAATTTTATAGAACTCTAGGATTCTGACAACTACTCTAGATTTATTTCTTTCATATTGTTCTGAAATTGAATTCTATCAAATGCCATACATATCCTTGAAGAAAATGTAATTTGCCACCGCAAAGCCTTTTTTGTTTGCCCTATCATTTGAGGGGGAATATCTGACTGCAAACATGTCTGTGCAAGTTGATTAGCTTTCCATATATCTTTCTAGATACTATTATATTATCTGCAATTAAATTCATCTCTGTGAATAATTTCGGGGCACATAATTATTTTGAAGGCGTTATGCACATTTCAGATGAAAATTTTGCAAATGAAGTGATGTTGGCACTCTGTAAAATTCTCTTTCTAGGCTTGTTGTTTTCATCTACATTTTACTTGGGTGACAAAGAGATTTTGTGCTTTCAGTAAACATTGCCTTGTGATTTTATTTTAAAAACTGCATCTTTGATCGAGATGAAACAGATGGAAGCTCCATAGCTCAAACAAACAACTGTACTTTTCTTCAGGGCACAAACCCAGAAAAATAATCTCAAGATTTTTCTTAATTATTTTAAGAAAATATTTTATTTTAAAAATATTTTATTTTCTTAAAATAATTAAGAAAAATCTTAATCTTCTTTCCAGCCATGCAATCGCTTTCACAGATATAATTCATAAAATAAAATAGTGGCTTTGTTCATATCTGCTCTTGTCTATTATAATTTCTTCTAGTGCAAAAGTAAGCCATCACTGCCTGTCAGCTCCAAATGAGCCTTTTAATTCAGCTGCTGAGACACAGAGTTTAGGAATTGTTCTTACTTGGGATTTGCATCCCAGTTTCCCCGTCACTTGCAGCGCAATACATTGCAGCCAGTCTTCTAACTTACTTCAGGCCATGAACTTGACTGTTCCCTGGGAGAGACAACACGAGTGAGGGATGGGGACCCTGGAACCAGATGTTTCAATTGAAGAACTGCACACTTTTCTTTAAAAAGTGCTTTTTATATTTCAGATATGAGGGCAAAATAGCCCATACAGCCCCATAGAAGCCCACCATTGTCCGCTGATGCACATCACGTACGTTGCATCCCACTCTTACTCGTTATCTGCTGAATTGGGTTCAAAGTCTGCTCATTTCTTTGGGAACAAGGAAGACAATTAGAATTTTTTCTTAGCTGGTTCAATTTAAAATTTAGGTTTTACTGACAATTTCTCTTTGGCTGATAATGAAGGTTGCTTGACACATCCCCCAGCCTGTATAGTTATCTACGAATAAATAAAATTGTGTGCCTGTGTGGTCAGGATAAACATGGTATTTGAGCCTTCCTCAGATGGTTGAGACAGCTACCAGGAGAGAGCTTCTCTGCTGTAAGAAATGAAGCAGTTAGAGACACATCAGTGCAACTTGGGCTGCGAATATGCCCAATTGGAAATGCGTATAATTTGCTTTTGTACATAAAGTGTATAAAGTACATCCTTGTCCTCTTGATAGGAATCAGCTGTTAGGTTAAAGGTCTTGGTAACTTTTTGACTAATTGATGGAAATCAAGGATTAAGTAAAGAATTAATTCCTATTTTCTAGAAATGTGCTTATTTGGGGGAAACAGGATGCTACAATCACTGAGCTTATAGTCTTAAGAGGTTATTTCTTATGTATTTTTCTTTTTTCTGTAGAAGGTGGAAGAAGGACTAGGAAGTAGGAACCTCACAAGTGATAACGAACAGCCCAGGAGTGATGGTAGCGACAGAGCACAGTTTGGCCTGCGAGCGGCCCCCTCTTCTGCGATGTTTTCTTCCTCACTTTGCTTGACTGATTCCCACTCAACCTTCAGGTCGCAGGGTAAGTGTCACTTTCTCAGCAAGCGTCCGTTTACTTTGGAGGGCCCTGTCATAGACTCCATATGGCCTGGACCTTTACTTCATAGCAGTTGATAATTTATACACACACACACACACACACACATATTTATCTTTATATCCTTTTACCCCCACTAGATTATAAATTACATAAAAGCAGAAATCCTAAATCTTTTGTCATCACATTTGAGTATCTCAAATTGTGCCTGGCGAGCAGTAATAAGTTCACTGAGGAAAGCGCCACGACATTTCCCTTTTTCAGATGGGAAAACCAAGATAAAGACAAACAGAGTGACTTCGACGATCTTGTACAGCGGGGCCGAGTCTGGACTTGAACTCAGGCAGTCTGGCTTCCGACTTTGTACTCTCCACCATGTGCTTCCCTGCCTTCATAGATAACGCTTTGTTAAAGAAATCAATGAAGGAATTGACGAGCCACACAAACCACCAGCAGCTGTGTGACCTACCACAGCCGTCACACATGTCTTTTGAAAATCTGAGAGATGAGATAAGACCTGAATGATGAGTAAGAGGAACAAAATTTTGCCCAAGAGGTTGGGCAAGAAAGGGAAAGGTTCAGGAAAGTATGTTCCAAGTGAGACAAACCTCATGGGTGACAGTGTAGAGATGTATGAGTGCAAATACTTCTAGAAATGAGTGTAAGGTCATTTCATCCGACATGTGTGTAAAGTGGAAGAGGCAGCTTGTAAAACGTGAGGCTATAGGTCGTGCTAGGGCTTAAATCATGCAAGGCTTCATAACTATTTTTAAAGGAAATTTATGGGATTTGACCAAAGGGCTTGAAAGAGAAGAATGACCCTATCAGATATGCACTTTGAGAACTCTGTTATCTGTGGTGGAGAAAAACATTTTATGGGTCCAAGACCAGAACGCAAAAAAGAACGTGTTACAGTACTGGAGATGGAAGACTGGGGACCTGCACCAGAGCAGTAGTACTAGGAATGGATAGAATTGTTGGATGTAAGTGTGTTCAGTTTTGAGAGACAAAAGAACTTTGTGATTCGTGATTGGATACAGGATAATATGGAAGAAGTTAAGCATTGCCAGTTAAAGAAATAAGAAGCTGAGGTGGGGGGTGGGAAGGAAAAGATGAATGCAGAGTAGAAGCACCAGTGGGTGGTAGTCCAGTGGCCACAGCCAGGGACAGGTGGGTGTGTTTCTCCTGAGCTTAAGCGATAGGCCTTGGCTGCAAAAACTTTGGGATAGTTTAAGCAGCACCCAAGTCATAGGAGCCCAAGGCAAGGACAAGAATTGCTACATAGCAGGACAGATGGCCGGGACGTGTCCAAGTGAATTATAACAAGTTTGTTATGTCTTTGACTTCAGGCTGCAAAATCTCAATACAAAGAATGTACCTCACAGTGCTAAAGTTAGTCGAGTGTGGAACAACCGTGAAAACCTCTGGGAGAGGGGCACATGCATAGACTAGAGGGAACTTCCTTTGCTTCTAAACAGTTAATATGATTTTGTTTTTAAAGTAATCTCAGAAAGAGAGAAAATAAAATTTAAGAGCAAAATTTAAAGTCTAATACACAAAGCATTATCTGTGTCCACATGATAGGTCAATCTATCTATTACATTTTAATCAGTCTTTTTAAAAAAATCTACTTATTTATTTTTCAAATTGGTCCTTATTATCTTTTCTTATTTTTCTCTTCTTTCCCTTTAATCATTATAAACAGATATATTGTTGACTACTTATCAGCAAGTATAATGGATTATCCAAGGATTATGACAGGACTTGGAAGAAGAGAGATAGGATTCTATGTCCTAATTCCATGAGACCCTTATTCAAACCAAAAAGGAAAGGACTAAAATTTAAAAAGAAAACCAATGAAGTACTACAGCCTTATTTAGGTTCACTCTTAGATTTTCCTTTGACTTTTGCTGTTATTATATTCAAAAATACATTCATTTTTCTGAATTAGTAGAGATATAGGAATAAGAATCCATATATTTATATCATTAACATGCAAAAGTTGGTGTAGTAACAAAAAGGAAATCATCTCTTCTGATTATAAGGATTGGGAGATGCTAGATAGGAGAGGAGACTAGATTGGGAGACTCTAGATAGTTTTTTTCTAATGTGAAAAATAAAAGGATATTTTTGACTACATTTTTCAATATAATATTCAGCTATCATAGACGGAGCTTAAAATGAACCACAGACAATTATCCGAAATCCCAGGACCTGGATATTTAACATAGTCTATCTCTTTAAAAGGATTCATTGAGATCTCAATTCAGATAAATGTATTACATTTTCTCTCTGCGATATTCAACAAGACAGTTCCTTCATTAGTTTTCTGCATACACACACACACACACAACTGCTGCTTCCTAATTCATTCTAAAGATTTGCTTTATACTAGCTCAAGTTCAAGAGTTGTATCAGTAGCTAAAATAAATTTATAAGGGGCACTGCAGCTGTAATTCATATTCTTTTGGTTTAGTGAAAGGTTTCATCATTCTAAAGTACCTGACCATAATGGAAAATGACTGCATATTTTTTCTTTTAAAATCTCTCTTCAGTTCATTGGACACATATAGCTTCATTCTTCTATGACCATTTCAGAGGACTTCAGGAAAAGTCATAAAGAAATTTACACCAAGTTGGAAAACGTCAAGTACATTTAGTATTATATTTGACAGCTGATAGGCAGATTTCTTCGTGCAATTTCTTCATTTTATTTCTTTAGATGTGAAAGTTTTTCCTTACATTAATATGCAGAGATCCGTTAAGTAAACCAGCTTTGTGATATCTTTGTGATAAAGGTGAATTCTGTGTTCTAAATTCCCTGTTCCCCTGAGTCAGTCACAAGATCATTCCTTCCTGTGGTACCTCTTTCATGGCCCATTGCAACTCTTCTCTGCCTGTTTCTGCTATAAGAGGGGTCAAGAATCTTAATGGAATGTCTCAAATGAGTCAAGATTGATCCTATTACCCAAAGCCTACACCAATTCTTCCTATCTACTAGATTGTTCTAGAAATCAGCGCTTTCCTGTCTTCAAGTAGCTCACAATCTCACCAAGTTAGACTTAAATACAATTAAATATCATACAATATTCTGCAATATAGGTGGTACTTTTTTTAAAAAAGTGGAAAAATAATTGTTAGAATCCACCAAGGTTGTGGGGTGTCTGGGTACTGTGGATGTCATTTAATCTGGGCCTTGAGGAATGAGGGAGTATTAGGGAAGGCAATTGAAACAGCAGATCCAGCAGAAGTTGTGAAACAAGAAAAGGCATAGACCGGGGAGAAGGGTGACAAGTCGCGTGGTGTGTTTAGACTTTCACACACAGAAGATAGGGGAGCAGCTGCAGGACATGAAGGTGCCAGAAAAGGAAGCTGAGGCCAGGCTGGAAGGAGAACTGAATAAATGATGAGACGTTTTCAGGAAACCCAGAATGTTTTTCAGGAGTGATGAAAGGAGAGTTTGTTTGTTTCAGTGCACATTACTGAAAATCAGGTTTGGTAGCAGAAATTGTAAATATTGACATGAGATGATGGTCTCAAACTTGCAGGGATGTCCAAACTTTTTCTTCTCTGCCCCACTTTGGAAGAAGAGTTTTGTTGGGTCACACATTAAATACACAAACATTAATGAAAGTTGATAAGTGGGGGAGTGGAGATACTTGCATGATTTTTGCTCTATCCAACACCACGGATAATCAAAACATCCCTCGTATAATCCAAATGCAGCTGCCACTGGTAGGTTGGATGCCCCTTCAGGGCATCTTAAATGGTAAACATTCAAACAAAGGTGCTGAATTCTCAGTCCACATGTGCAGAGTAGGCACAGGAGCCAGCCTTTTAAATAAATAAGCACATTGGATGATTCACAAAGTACCTCAGATGATCCTAATGGAGTGGGTTTAAGGATTGTACCTCAAGAACTAGAAGAGTAAGGCCACTTGTGGAAAGTAAGTGGAGGAGTGAGAGTGCAATTTTTTAAAATAGAGAATTGGGAGAGAGGTGCATGATAGAATAGTTAAAATATGCACTCTGGAGTCAGACTTTGTATGTCCATCCTTGGCTCCATCACTCATTTCTATAGGATCTTAGGAAAAACATTCCATATTTTGGTTTTTTCTCAGTAAAGTGGAAGTGATCATAGCAACTAGATCTTAGAATTTTTCCCTTCCTTCCCTTCTTTCCTTCCTTCCTTCCTTCCTTCCTTCCTTCCTTCCTTCCTTCCTTCCTTCCTTTCTTTCGAGACAGGGTCTTGCCCCGAAACCCAGGTTGCAATGCAGTAGAATGCAATCATAGCTCATTGCAGCCTCCAACTCCTGGTCTCAAGTGATCCTCTATCCTCAGCCTCTAGAACTAGAAGGCTGGAGGTGGTGGCATGCACCTGTAGTTAGAACTTCCAGCTAATTTTGCTTATTTTTTGTAGAGATAGGGTCTCACTATGTTTGCCAGGCTGGTTTTGAACTCCCAATGTCAAGTGAACCTCCTGTCTCAGCCGCTCAAAGTGCTGGGATTACTGGTATGAGCCACCACACACAGCCTAGCTCATAGAATTTGAGAAGGCATATTTGCTGGTTAGAAGTAAAGTGCTTTGACTAATTTCTGGCACATAGTAAGTGCTCAGTACATTTTAGTAATGGTTATTATTACTGACATTATTTGAAGAAGCAATAAGATAAAGAAAATATTTTTTTTAAATATTCAAAGTGTCTGCCTAGAAGACAAAGGAGAAATGCACATGCAAAATATCAATTTTGAATGTGGATTTCAGAGTCGGAGACATAGATGGGATGAAAGACACAGAGGGTACACCTCACTGAGAAAGAGACATGGTTGCTTTTCAGAATTCAAAGCAAAGTGAGAGAATTGGAATTAAAAATATATTCTATGATCTTAGTGCTTGAAATTGGTCTGTTCAGCAAATTTATTTCATCTGGGCTAAGTCTAGGGAGAGGGTGTGATTCCAAATATTGATCCATTTCTTTCACATTGTCAAATTTCTGGGCATAAAGTTTCTGGTAGTATTCCGAGATGATCTCTTGTATCTCTGTGGCATCAGTTGTTAATTCCCCTTTATCATTTCTGATTGAAGTTACTAGAGATTTTACCTTTTTTATTTCTAGTTAGTCTGGCCAAAGGCTTATCTACTTTATTTATTTTTTTTAAAAAAACCCTCCTTATTTCATTAATTTTCTGAATGATTCTTTTGTTTTCAATTTCATTGAACTCTGATTTAATTTTGGATATTTCTTTTCTTCTGCTGGGTTTAGGCTTAGATTGTTCTTCTTTTTCCAATTCCATCAGATAGCTTGTGAGTTTGTTGATACACTTTCTTTCTGTTTTTTGAATGTAGGCTTCTAAAGCAATAAATTTTCCTCTCAGGACTGCTTTTGCTGTATCCCATAGGTTTTGGTAGTTTGTGTCTTCATTGTTTTTATACTCAAGGGAGTTAATGATTTCCTTTTTTATTTCTTCCTGAAAATCTCCCAACAAAAAAATGCCCTGGTCTGGATGGCTTCACACCAGAATTTTATCAAACTCTCAAAGAAGAGTTTATTCCTATACTACAGAAATTATTCCAAAAAATTGAGGAGGAAAGAATCTTCCCCAATACTTTCTATGAAGCAAATATCACCCTGATACCAAAACCAGATAAAGACCCAACTAAAAATGATAATTTCAGACCAATTTCACTCATGAATATAGATGCCAAAATTCTCAATAAAATATTGGCCAATAAATTACAGCTTATCATCCAAAAAGTCATACATTATGATCAAGTAGGTTTCATCTCAGGGATGCAGGGTTGGTTTAATATTTGAAAGTCCATAAATGTTAGTCACAGTATCAACAGAAGCAAAACCAAGGACTATATGATCCTCTCAATAGATGCAGAAAAAGCATTCGATAAAATTCAGCATCCTTTTCTAATTATAACACTGAGGAGTATAGGTAAGGGTGGCACATTTCTTAAACTGATCGAGGCTATCTATGATAAACCCACAGCTAATATTTTACTGAATGGAGTAAAACTAAAAGCTTTCTCTTTTAGAAGGTTGTCCTCTGTCACCATTGCTACTCAACATACTGCTGGAAGTTCTAGCCAATACAATTAGACAAGACAATAAAATAAAGGGCATCCAGATGGGTGCAGAGGAGGTCAAACTCTCCCTTTTTGCTGATGATATGATCTTATATTTAGAGAACCCCAAAGATTCAACTACATGACTCTTGGAAGTCATCAAAGAATACAGTAATGTCTCAGGATATAAAATCAATGTCCACAAGTCAGTTGCCTTTGTATAAGCCAACAACAGTCAAGATGAGAGGTTAATTAAGGACACAACTCCCTTCACCATAGCCCCAAAGAAAATGAAATACTTAGCAATATACCTAACAAAAGAAGTGAAAGACCTCTATAAAGAAAATTATGAAACCCTAAGAAAGGAAATAGCAGAGGACTTTAACAAATGGAAGAACATACCATGCTCATGGCTGGGAAGAATCAACATTGTTAAAATGTCTATACTTCCCAGAGCAATTTAC
>CAUYRH010126898.1:0-18740 GCA_963574655.1 Perodicticus potto | reverse complement strand
TTAAATACATATTTGAGTTTTTCTTCAACAAGTGAATGCAACACAAATGTGTCCAGTATTTGAGAATACCAGACTGCTATCTTTAAGAAGGAAAAAAAATTAAGCTGACTGTAGTAATATTGGAGAAATCCTGCATTATTAAATTTTAAAAAGATCCTGCTTGGATTCATTTTTGTTAAGCTCCACCGAAAAATGTACTTGAGCTTATACATTTGTCTCATTTGTCAGTACTGGTGGATTTAGAATCTATCATTAGTTAATTAGCCTGGATGCTCAGAGCAGCTCATCAAGACTCTGAGAGTTGAAGCTGTCTTGGTATTTATGGACAAAGTCCATGCACTGTCATGTGTCGGACAGAGACAGGCTGGCCTGGTTACTGCCCTGGAACTGCTGTACTCTAATGGGTGGGGATCCCAGACACAGCCTCTCACCAGGGCTGGGCAGGACTCAGCAGACAGAGCAGGCCCCAAATGCTTCCAATTACGAATGAAGGGAAGATAGGGAGGTCGGGACTAGACAGCATATTACTGTCACTACTTCCCAGTACAATAAAATGCACAATCTCCAGAATCATCTTACTCTAATTCTTTCTACAAATTGCCCTAGGGCCTGCTTATTGTAGCAAGCTTCTTAAACACTCAAATACCTTTAACATGTTACTGCTAATTACAGAGTAAAGCCCCATAGTTCTCAACCTTATCTTGGAGACCGTGAACTTTCTTTTCTCCTTGGAGTTATCCCAGTTTTCTTTCCTCAGCCCTGAATATACCCTTTCTTCAAGATCTAGCTCTTCTCCAAGAGGCTCTTCACCTATTCCAGCCATTACTGCTCTGTCTCGCTCTGAAAATTGGTTGCATTTATATGATAACAAGCATATAGCTACACTATCAAGTAGTGTTTAACTGGCTACTGTGCACGCATGTCTTAAATGACATCAACAACGCCTTGAAGGCAAGGGCCTCCAGTTAAAAAAAAATCATCACATTAGTAGTTGGCCTAGCCTGGCTCTGCAACTTACTTGTGCTTACCCCTGGAACAATTTACTTGAAAGCTATTTTATTTTTATTTGATCTGATTTGATTTGATTTCTTTTTATTTTATTTTTATATTTTTTGCAGTTTTTGGCAGGGGCTGGGTTGGAACCCGCCTGAGCCACAGGCACCGCCATTGAAACCTATTTTAGTCATGTAGAAGTATCATGCACATCCTAAAGACCTCTCTGAGTTACTAAGGATCAGCTTAGCTTTAAAAAAAAGGTGTTAAGGTATTTTATTAACCAAAAAATATCATGAGCTTTTGTGAGATATGAGCATTAGCTATATAAATACACATATGAATATATATTTTATTTTTATAAATATATATCTTGTTATATATACAAGTAGATCAGAGGCATTCAACCTGCAGCCTGAGGCCACATGCTGATTTTGTGATGGCTGTTTTTGCTTATCTGTGGTGTTAGATTATCACCACTAAAAAAAATATCCCCTACCTTTTTTTTTGCTAATTAGCTTTTGTTAGTGTTTGTGTATTTACTGTACGGCATAAGACAACTCTTACTCTTATATGTGGCGGAGAAAAAAAAGATTGAACATAGCTGATATAAATAATTTTAATATATCTCATATATACACGTATGTATATATACTTAGATGAGTATGTAAGTGTGTTTTTTCTTCAACACATGAATGCAACACATTCATACATACAATATATATTATTGTATAATGCACATGTACTTATACAATAATCCATTTATATGAATATATAAATATTCATATAATGATGAATGTATATGTACATATACTTATGTGAAATATTAATATATTAGTATTACTATATAGTAAAGTATCTTGAAACTAAGATTAGAATTAGCTGCATATTGCTCTGTTTTTTTAGCATAATAGCTTGAGAACATCATTATCAGCTAAAAGGTGAGCTGAAAAGGTCAGAGAGGAACATTTTACCTGACAAAAAGGCTCCTGAATGTTGAATAAAGGAATACAAATGTGAAGAGTTTAGTTTATCACAGTTATCTGTAATGTTCTGAAATCATGAACATGACAGACAAAGTGGTCAACTCTAAGCCACCTTGTAGAGTCTATAAAATGTCCACTAGTATCTAACTATCTTAGAAATTAACACCATGTTTTACTTGGCACCAAAGAAACTTGATATCACTTTTAGATAGAGAATTGAAATTGTTAGTGCTCTCACTTCCTTGAGCAACGATAGACTGTGCTACAATCAAAATAGAAAATCATATCAACAGGCCAGGATGTCCTTTGGGAGAGTGGTGACAAAGCACAGTGTCCACATGGCTGTCATCTCCAGACTCAGACGAAAGGTCAACAGCTCACAAGTTGCACTCAACATGGTCTATGACAATGGCACTGGCTGCAACCACCCATGAGACATATATCTTTTTCAACATCTTATCAGATTCCCCTTTTGTGCCATAAAACACATCAAATATAAAGTTGGAAATGGCAGCAACACGGCCCTAGAGTCACACAGTCTGATCTCATTTAAGTCACAGCAATTGCAAATGAGACCCATTGTCCTAGACATATTCAGAAAGACAGAAGAGTACACGAGCACCTCAAACTGTTATAAAGGGCAAGCAGAGGGAAGGCAGAAGACATATAGCTCCTGCATAAGACGAATTCACAGAAAAACAAATACCTATGGTTAGATGAGCAATGGGGCTAAATGCTGGGAATAAAAATGATTCAGATATAGTATAGTGCAAGCCCTTGAGAAATGTTAGCCAAATCACTTTGATCAAACATACTCGGTGTTAGAGACAGGTGTTCCTAGAAATGCAGAAGGTTGAGTCAGCACATCTAGCAGCAGTGACACCAGGGGCATCTAGCAGAGTGAACCAACAACAGGAACCCCAAGACTTCCAAAGAATGGCTGCTGCCAAGATCTGCATGAGTCTCCCAGGCTCCTGGGAAACCACCATCAGAAAACCATAGACTTTTACAACCAACTGGTTTCACACAGACTTTACATTTAAATTTAGTGAGCACCTACTGAGTGCTAAGTACCATGCTGACCAAGCTCATTAATACTAGTTTATCTTTTGTGGCTCACAGACTCAACTTCCAGGGTCATAGATCGGTTAAGGAAACCAGTAATAAATAAATTACTAGGTATAATTAAGTGATTATGATATATATAGTTGATTTGATACATCAATACTCAGGAGATAAGAATTATTTGTTCTGCTCTGTAGATGAGAAAATTGTGGCCGAAGTGGATTAAATGCCCAAAGTCATTTGGGTGAGCAGCAGATGTCTTGGCTCAGAAACAGGATGTATTTGTGGAAGACACCTTGATCCTCAGCAAACAAATCTGAAGACTTCAACTGTGTTTCCTCCCTGGAACTTCACACTGAAGTTCTTAGTCAGTTTGGGCTGTCAAAACCAAATACAAGAGACTGAATGGGTGACTTAAATAATAGAAACGAATTTCTCTCAGTTCTGGAGGCTAGGAAGTTGAAGGTTGAGTCCAAGAATGTTGTCACTTCCTGGTGAGAGAGGTCTTTCCCTGGCTTAAAGGTAGTTGCCTGCTCATCATGAACCCACATGGTAGAGAAAGACCAGAGAGATCTCCCTCTCTTTTCCTTTTCTTATAAGGCCACAGTCCTATCAGACTGGGGATCCTGCCCTTATGACCTCATTTAACCTTAATCACTTCCTAAGGACCTTATTCCCAGATACGGTCACATAGGAGGTTAGGGCTTCAACATATGAATTTGAAGTGGGGGTGTGGGGACACAATTCAGTTGATACCCATTTGTTCCTGGAGAAGTCTTAAGCCCCTTAAACAGTTCTGTACCCTTCCAGGGACAGTCTTCTTTCTTCAGACCTGGCCCTTAATCCTTTTTCCATCAAAGATGGTCTCTCAGGACCATTCCTTCATGTTCCTTTGCTTATACAAAGCCTACCCTTGACATGCCACCTCCTAAATATATTTATGAGAATTGGATGGTAAGCTTAGCAGCTCTATTTTTCTCTTATCCCTCCTGAGAACCCAACACACATATGATAAAGGAAAAATAGCTAATAAAGTTAGAAGGCCATAAGGAGATGAGAGATTTTGCAGGTATTCTGGAAGTAGAGGCTTTTTGAAACAATTCTCTTCCCACAGAGTTATGGACAGCGTTAACTCCTTCTGGCCACAATCTGTGATGATACAGAATGTTTTCAACCAAGTAAGCTCATCTTGACCCCCTTGGTCATATTTGATTGGGAAACACAGCCTGCATAACTGCTTCCTAGTTTCCAACATTTCCAGAGGTCAGGCTGATCTCCAGTCTCTTCACAGGTTGGAGCTGATACCAAGTGTCCCAAATATCCCACCATAACTTACATTATTAGACTGTCCAGAGTCCAAAGCCTCAAAGCAAACCAAGACACTCCTATCAGGCAACACATTCCAGGGTACTAGATGTCACTCCCCAGTCACCAAGCACAAAGGCCAGACCTCTGTTTGGGTAAGGTTAACTTTAACTCCATAACTGTGGTATTCTAAAGTTAACACTACAGTAAAATGGATGGGATACTCTCCATTGGCTTCAATCAGTCAGGACCAACTGCTGACTTTGGGATTAAAGTCAATCCCTCTCAAACTGCATGGCTGTCATACAGCGGGGATGGGTAGAATAAATGTTTGAGCAGCAATCACAACATTCTATGCAAGACAGCAAACCAAGAAGGGAGACATGGAATCCACAGAACGGTGTGTCCAAGGCAGGAGAGCAAAGAAGGTGAGTTTCAAGATAAGGATTTTATGGCAGTAAAGCATAAAATCCAGACTGTAGCAAAGGATACGTGGGTCTAGAAAGACCAGGGATGAGGACAAGGATGATTTTCTAGAAAAAGTAAGGCCTCTGAGACATTGAAGGAACTTAGACGTATCATAAAGGCAAAGGGTATAAGAGCAGAAATTCTGAAGAGGATACAAATTTTTACAAAAAAAGGGCTAAAATCATAGCAAATTATTCACTGGTAAATAAACGCATGGACATAACAACATAAATGCTACTAATTGACCTGCAACATTTAGAGTCATCTTACAGCTTAAACATGGTGATAATGTTTAGTTATAGAACAGAATGTAAATGTTAACAACTTTGAAAATGTAAAAAAAGTACAGGAAGGATTCAGGTGAGAGTGAAAGATCAGTAAAGGAAGGTATGGAGCTGCTAATGTTTTTATCTTATGAAGTAGAAGTCAAGAGAAATTATAATTAATGGAAGAAGGAATAAAATAATAAAGATAATCAACACAGGAAATAAAGAGTAATATATTTATTCAGAGTAAGTAAGGAATAGAGAAGGGGACTATGTGAGCTTAGTACTTAATGGTGATAGCAGGAAGTCAATAGAAAATGTCTAAATTAGATACCGTATCAAGCACATAACCATAAATTTGAAGCATCAGAAGTGGCACCTACAGCTATGGTGACCATGTAATTTAACATTTCCACTAAAAGATTTTGGACTAAAATAATAATAACAACAATTTGTACTGGGAAAAGACATAAATCAAGACTGCTCAAAATGTCGGTCACCCTAGTTAAAGGGGAATATTTCTAAGAGCTCTTTATTTAGTAAAGTTAACAGGATGGTCCTGAGAAACTGTAGCAAACAGTGACTGGGGACTTTCTTAGTATTTTAATGATATGCACATAAGTGCATAAACATAATTTTTTGTATTTTACATTTTGATAATACAAAAGGTAGATTTAGGCCAAGGTGCTAATGGCTCGCTATGACATCTCTTGCAGAAACAACATTTTAACAGAGATGTGGCATATTAAATAGTGGCCATTCTATCTCCAGGCTAAGCTTTGGCCTGTCAGGGGCACACCAGTCACAAAGTCAACATGATGTAAATGTTGACCCATCAATTTTATTCAAAAATAGCAGAAAATAACAGTCTTTCCATAATAAAACAAATGCAGACATGTTATGTGGGAAAATATTCCTGAGAATTTTTTTAATGAAATCTTGGGTATTAGAACAAATGTTTACTTTAGGTATACTGTCATGGAAAGTTCAGGAAGCCCCAAGTTAATTGATTGAAAGGACCTGTAGTAAGATGTCAAAGACAAATTTCAAAAAAGGAGAGAAAAATAGGTAAATATTCTATGCTTCTTAGGTCCCACCATCAAGTTTCATGTCCTGCCTATTGCACAGTTCACAGATGACATCCTCTGTCCTAACATGAACACAAATAGAGGTCACCCTTCCTAGTGTTGAATTTCTGCATTGTTGATGGACTCCCTATGAATAGTTTGACCAACCAGGCCACAAAAGCTCCAGGTTACTAACAAAGAAACAGAACCTCCTCTGCCCAGTACGGTGGGGAGCCCAAATGGTAAGGAAAACTTTACTCCTAAAAGTGATGTCAATGAAAATCAAGAATCCAAAGTGTGATGTTAACAGGACTCAGCAGTTCAGTTGTCAGGCTGCCACTGGGGAAGGCACTTAGGAGAAACAGGAGCCATCTAGACCCCCAGTGACCACTTGTCCTGGGATCTTTCTTCTCCCAGTGGACTGTCATCTTCTCTAATGGACTCTGTGCTTTCAGCTCCTTACTCCTCTCCCTGTCTATTCCTCCCTCTCTGTCTCTGACCATCTTTCATCTCTGCTCTGCTATCTCCATAGCCCTTAGTGGGGGTCGGGCTTTCTCCAAATGGTAAAGAATAAGATTGGAAGCAACCCTGGAATTATTATAATCTTTCAGTGTCACAACTTTAGGTAAAAGAGTTCTCATCACCAGCGCTACTTGAAAACCCTTGATGAATGCTAGCTCAAGTTAGGCAATGTACTCCATTCTTGGACTGATAACCAAGATCAGAAGAGTTTAGGTAATGCAGACATTATTGTGAGATCAGTAACCACTTCAATGCAAGCATGACATAAAGCATGATATCCATACTCCTACGTATTGTTTTAAACAAAAATCATTTTGAGATAGCTAACGTATTTTTTCTAGCTTTATTGAGGTATAACTGACAATATTGTTAATTTAAGGTATATATATATATATATATATATATATATAAAGGATTGCAATCCTAAAAGGATTGCCACCATCAAGTTGGTTAACATATTCATCACCTCACATGGTTACTTTAAATGTATAACACTATTATTAGCTACAGTTATAGTTGTGTATTAGATCTCCAGAGCTTATTCATTTTATAACTGAAAGTTTGAACCCTTTTACCAATAGGACCCCCATTTCCACCACTTCCCAGGCCCTGCAACCACTGTTGTACTCCCTGTTTCTATGAATTCATCTTTTTTAGATTCCACATGTAAGTGATATCAAGTAGTATTTGTCTTTCTCTTATCTGACTTGTTTCATTTATCATAACACTCTGAACATTTATTTATGTTGTCATAAATGGCAAGATTTCATTTTATGGCTCAATAATATTCCACTGTGTGTGTATCACATCACATTTTCATCATTCATTCTTCACCAGACACTGAGCCTACTATGTGCTGACTATTATAATTAAATCTGCAATGTACATAAGAGTGCAGGTATCTTTTCCAGTATACTTAGAGACACTGATTTCATTTCCTTTGGAAATATACCTAAAGGTGGAAATTGTTGCATGATATAGTAGTTCTATTTTTACTTCCTTAAAGAATGTCTATGCTGTTTGTATAATGGCTATTCCAGTTTACATTCCTGCCAACAGTATGCAAAGGCTCCTTTTCTTCATGCCCTTGCCAACGTTTATTACCTCTTATCATTTTGATAATAACAATCCCAATAGGTGTGAGGTGATATCTCATTGTGGTTTTAATTTTCATTTCCCTGGTGATTAGTACTGTTGAGCACCTTTTCATGTAACTGTGGGCCATTTATATAGCTTCTTAAGAAAAAGGTCTATTCAGGTCCTTTTTAAAAATCAGATTACTATATATGTTCCATTTATTTTGTTTTATGCTATTGAGTTGTATGAGTTCTTGATCTATTTTGGATATTAACCTTATATCAGATATATACTTCATAAATAATTTCTCCCATTCAGTAAGTTGCCTTTTTATTTTGTTGATTATTTCTTTCACTTTATAAGATCTTTTTTGTTCGATATAGTCTCATTTATTCATTTTGGCTTTTGTAGCCTGAGCTATTGGTGTGACATCCAAGAAATCATTGCCAAGGTCAGTGTCAAGGAGATTTCCCCCTATTGTTTCTTCTGGGAGTTTCGTGGCTTCGGGTCTTATAGTTAGATCTTTTATCCATTTTGAATTGATCTTTCTGTGTAGTGTAAGAGAAGAGAAGTTCGCTCTTTTGCATGTGGACATCTAGTTTTTCCAACACCAGTTATTGAAGAGATAATTCTTTATCCATTGTGTCTTTTTGGTGTTCTTGTCAAAAATTAATTGACCATATGTGTTTGGATTTCTTTCTGGGATCTCTGTTCTGTCCCATTGATCTATATGTCTATTTTTATGTTAGAACTATAGATTTAAAAGTTGGAAATTTACTATAGGAATAGTCAATCTATACAGCAATTAGAAGAAAACACCCATAGCAGCCAAATGCATACATTTCAGAGAGATTAACTCACCCTCAATATGAATTATGAATTCCTATGATAGGGACCCACGCCCCATCCAGCAACCTGTGTGCAGGGAATCATAGGCTAAGGAAGGCAGCAAGGAAGTGAGAGTGGCCAATGGTTATTCAAAACTATTTTTCCTCAGACTATTACAGGGTACACAAGTTTTGGTTACATAATTTGATTTATACAGATCGAGTCAATCTTTGTGTGCATTGACCTAGTTAGGTGTGAATTTACCCATTCCATCTCCCCTCCCCCCAACCTAATATATTTTCATTGAGTCTTACTTTCATATATGCACATAACTGTTGATGATTAGTTCCAATTTATTATTGACTGTATGTGATGTTTGCTTTTTCCATTCTTGCAATACTTCACCTAGATGAGCCATCTCCAATTTCACCCAGGTTGTTACAAGAGACCCTAGATTAACATTTTTGTGGTTGAATAGTACTCTACGATACACATATAACACATTTTATTAATGCACTCATGTATTGATAAGCACTTGGGTTGTTTCCTCATCTTTGCGATTATAAATTGTGCTGCTATGAACATTGGAGTTCAAGTGTCTTTTTGATAAAAATGACTTTTTTTCCTTTGGGGAAATACCTAGAAGTGGGATTGCTGGATCAAATTGTATGTCTACTTTAATTCTTTGAAGTATCTCCATATAACTTCCCATAGAGGTTGTACTAGTTTGTAGTCCCTCTAACAGTATAAGAGTTCCTTTCTCTCCACTTCTACACCAGCATCTGTTGTTTTAGGACCAGGCAATTTTTTTTACTTTTTTTTTTTTTTTTTTTTGTAGAGACAAAGTCTCATCTATCGCCCTTGGTAGAGTGCCGTGGCGTCACACAGCTCACGGCAACCTCTGACTACTGGGCTTAGGCAATTCTCTTGCCTCTGCCTCCCGAGTAGCTGGGACTACAGGCGCCCAATGCCTGGCTATTTTTTGTTGCAGTTTGGCTGGGGCTGGGTTTGAACCCACCACCCTTGGTATATGGAGCTAAATATTAGGTGCTAGTCTTTCTTTGTAGGTTTGGTAAAATTGGGGTGCAAAATTTTCTGGTCCAATGGGCGGCACCTGTGACTCAGTGGACCAGACAATTTTGCACCCAAATTTTACCAAACCTACAAAGAAAGACTAGCACCTATACTGCAGAAGGTATTCCACAAAAAAGTTAGTGTGCCTTGTACTAGTTAGGTGTGAATTCCATAACATTGAGAATTAAGGAATCCTATCTTGACTCATCCTAGTAAGCCAATATCACCTTGATACCAAAACCAGGAAAGGACACAACAAAAAATACAGAGAGAGACCAATATCCCTTGTAAATATAGATGCCAAAATTATCAACAAAATTTTAGCCAATGGAATTCAGCTGCACATTAAACAAAAAAATTTCACCAATACCAAGTGAGCTTCATCCCAGAGACACAAGGATGGTTCAGCATATGCAAATCTATAAATGTAATTTACCACACAAATAGAAGCAAAGCCCTTATGACCTTCTCAATAGATGCAGAAAAAGCATTTCACAAAATTCAGCACCCCTTTATTAAAAGAACACGTAACAAAATTGGTATGGGTGGATATACCTCAAAATTATACTACTATAAATGACAAACCCACAGCTAACCTCATACTGAACAGGGAAAAATTGAAAGCAACCCCAGGTAGAATTGAAACCAAGAAAGTTTTACACTGTCTCCACTTCTATTCTACATAATGCTAGAAGTCCTAGCCAGAGCAATTGGACAAGAGAAGGCAATCAAAGGCATCCAAATGGGGAAATACAGCAGTCAAATGATCACTCTTTGCTGACAATATGATCTTATATGTAGAAAACCCCAAAGAATCAACCAAAAGACCACTTGATAAATAAATTCAGCAAAGTCTGATGTTATGAAATCAATTTACACAATCAGTAGCTTTCATACAGTCAAACTGAGATCAAATCAAAGACCCAGTACCTTTCACAATAGCAAGAAAATAAGATGCCTAGGAACATACATTAAAAAGGGCTGAAAGACCTCTATAGGGGGAATCATGAACCACTGAAAAAGAAAATTGCAGAGGATGTAAACAGATGGAAAAACATATCATGCTCATGAATTGGCAGAACCACCATTGTTAAAATGTCTAGACTACCCAAAGTGGTTTACAGATTCAATGTAAAGCCCAACATCATGTTTGCTTATCCAGATTAAATAGTTCTACACTTTGTATGAAACCAGAAAAGGCCCCACATAGCCACTGCAGCCTTATATAACAAGAACAGGTAGGGAGGCATAACTTTACTGAACTTCAAGATTTACCACAAAGCTATAACAACCAAACAGCATGGTACTGACATAAAAACAGAGACATAAAGCAATGGATCAGGAGAGAGAACACAGATATAAAACCATCCTCATATTGCCATCTGAGACAAAGAATCCGTGGCAGAGTCCCTCTTCAATAAATGGTGCTGAGAGAACTGGATAGTAACTTGTACAAGACTGAAACAGGACCCACACTTCTCACCACTCACAAAAATTAATTCATAATAGGTCAGGGATGTGCAAACGTAAGAATTCTAGGAGAAAATGTTGGAAGACCTCAAAAGCAATTATAACAACAATAAAAGCAAATAAATGGGACCTGGTCAAATTTAAAAGGCCTGCAAGGACACAATCAATAGAGCAAGTGGACAACCTACAGAGTTGGAGGAAACATTTGCATGCTCTGCCTCTGACGCAGGACTGACAACCAGAATCTAAAAGAACTCAAGTAAATCAGCAAGAAAAAATCACACAGCCCCATGAAAAAGTGGGCAAAAGACATGAACAGAAACATTGTAAATAAAAGATATGCTAATGGCCAACAAATGCATCCAAAAATGCTCAACTTGTCTTCATCAGGGAAATGCAGATAGAAACCATAATGAGATATCAGAACTTTTTAAGCCATTTTCAGTGAGTGACATGAAACCCATGATTTCACAAATCAACCGCCTTATTTGATAATTCTCTTGTTAGAAATTTCTTGCTTGTGGGTCAGGAATGAGAGCTTTGGAGCTAATTCTGTTCTGATGCTCCTGAGTAGCTCAGATTAAGCACTTGATCTCTCGCACATTCCATTAGATTCCACCAGGAGAGCCACCAGTATGGGTTCTATGACTTTGGATAAGAGACTCATGTTTCTCACCTACAAAATAATAATAGTACCTCTATTGTGGCAATCAGATGAGATACACTAATTTAAGCATTCATTTGAGTGCTGAACATCATATGTTCAAGGTATCAGCATTAGCATTTTCCGTAATATTAATTATAATGGATGAGCTGAACTATGCATCTCTTGAACTTGTACCTACTGAGCCATGATCATCTCTCTGTAGGAGCACAGACTGGATCTGCTCCTTCAACATGACAGCTTTTCAAGGATTTGAGACCAGTTTTCTTCTCTGTTTATAATACATACTTGATGCAGGAACTATGTATGTTAACAGAGCAGCCTTGGAGTTGGGTCTTCAATAAGCCATTCACCCGTTATGGGCCCGTAGACAAGAGCTTACTTTCTCAGAAACTCAGATTTCTCATCTAGGTACTGAAAATAATTATATAGTCTTCACAGTGTTACGATAAAGGTAAAATGAGTTAATATCAGCAGTGTTATATTAAGGGAATAGGCCCTTAATAGATGAAAATATTTTGTTTTGTATTTTTGCCAGGAGAAAAAGAGCCAGGACTGTGCTTGGCTGTGGTGAAATTTGATCAGTGGAATTCTCTCATTTGCAAAATAGATCCATCCTTTGTCTATTTATTCATTCAAGCCCCTCCTCTTTGCAAAGATATGTTATCACTCCAATTAACATGGCCTCCTTTTAACCAGTTACCAGTATTTAAATTGCACACCAACTTTATGGCCACACTAATAATGGTAGCTATTGCCAGGATCATAACAGGGTACTGAGGGAAATTGGGGAGCAGGAAGAAATAATCACTCAATCAACTAGTAGTTTATAAATTAGTGGTTTTCTTTTTTTTTATTATTGGGGATTCATAGAGGGTACACAGAAGCAGGTTACATTAACTGCTTTTGTTAGATGGGGACCCTCTTACATTTGTATCCCACCCCCAGAAGGCGTACCTCATTCCTGGACCACTCCCACCCCCTCCCTCCTTCCCTTTCTCAGCTCTCCCCACCCCACAGCCCTCACCTTGTACTAGGACCTTAATTGACCTCATACCCAAATTGAGTACATAGGGTTCTTATTTCTCCATTCTTGTGATGCTTTACTAAAAATAACGTGTTCCACATCCATCCAGGTTAATACAAAGGATGTGCAGTCTCTGTCTTTTTTAGTGGCTGAATAGTATTCCTTGGTATACATATACCACAGCTTGTTGACCCATTCTTGAGTTGGTGGACATTTAGGCTGTTTCCACATTTTGACAATTGTAAATTGAGCTGTGCAATAAATAGTCTAGTACAAGTGTCTTTGTGATAAAAAGGATTGTTTTCTTCTGGGTAGACGCCCAGCAGTGGGATTGCTGGATCAAATGGGAGGTCTAGCTTTAGTTCTTTGAGTGTCTGAAGACTGCCTTCCAAAAAGGTTGTATTAGTCTGCAGTCCCACCAGCAGTGTAAAAGTGTTCCCCTCTCTGCACGTCCATGCCAGCATCTGCAGTTTTGAGACTTTGTGATGAGGCACAATCTCACTGGGGTTAGATTATATCTCAGGGTGGTTTTGATTTGCAATTCTCTAATCATTAGGGATGCTGAGCATTTTTTTCATATGTTTATTAGCCATTCGTGTGTCTTCTTTGGAGAAGGTTCTATTTACCTCTCTTACCCAATGATCTAAGGGATTATTGGCCTTTTCTAGGTTGAATAATTTGAGTTCTCTATTGATCCTAGTTATCAAGGTTTTGTCTGAGTCAAAATATCTAAATATCCTTTCTCAATGAGTAGGTTGTCTGTTTGCTTTAGTTATTGTCACCTTAGCTATACAGAAGCTTTGCAGTTTCATTAAGTTCCATTTGTTTATTTTTGTTGTTGTTGCTATTGCCTTGGGAGTCTTCCTCACAAAGTTCTTCCCCAGGCCGATAGCTTCCAGTGTTTTCCCAACACTTTGAGGATTTTAATCATTTTGTGTCTTAGATTTAGGTCTTTTATCCATCTTGAATCAATTTTTGTGAGTGGAGAAAGGGACGGGTCCAGTTTCAGTCTTCTACATGTGGATAACCAGTTCTCCCAGCACCATTTCTTGAATAGGGGTTCTTTCTTGTGTACATTCTTGTTTGGTTTATCAAAGATTAGGAGGCTGTAGGATGTTTGGTTCATCTCCTGGTTTTCTAAAATTAGTGGTTGTCAAACTTTATTGTGTATCAGAATCCCCTAATTCAGTAGGTCTGGGGAGGATTATCCCCAGGCGATTGTGAAAGAAGCCAAAACTTGAAAATCAATGTTGCAGGTTAGTGGTTCTCAACTTTAGTTGTCCATTGGATTCGTCTATGAAGTTTTAAAATACTGAAGCCTGGCCTCACCCACAGAGATAGTTTCAGTGGTCTGGAGTGGGATCTACACATAAATATTTTTAAAGTTCCCCAGGAGATTCAAATGCCAGCTGAAGTTTAAAATCACTGATGGGTGTCTTTGTGCACCCAGCTAGGTCAGCATAAATGATAGGTGTAGAGGAAGAAATGCAATCCTCTAAAGGGACCCTAGACAGCTAGACCCACCTGTCAAAGTTGAACTCCCTTTTGAAGGAAAGTTCTACCTCTCTGGGGTAAATGGCATATTTACAACCATTTTCTGTGTGCATTGTGAGGCCTCAGACATGACTGGTTGCTATGCAATTGCTGTCATGCTTCTCTCCAGGCGGGTACAAGGATTTTGAAATATAATTTTCAAAGTACAGTAAGGCAGAATGCATTATATATGTATAAATTAGTGGTAGTTGTAACAGCAATGAGGTTTCAGAAAGCACTTACTGAAAATGGTTTGACTTTGAAAGAGGCCAAAATAGTTTAATTTAAGGGTGTATCACTGCTCTCACCTAGAGAGCTGCTGATGTGGCTTCTATTGATGCTAATGCTAGCTGTAAACTCTCATTCAGTAGGCGTGGTAATCAAACACTACATTTAAAGGGTGACTTAAATAGCGGCCCACATATCCCTGGGCATCATTATTCGCAAGGGTTTTTCATCAGCATTTAAATACTAAAGAACTAAAATTAAGTCACTTAAGATTTTTCTAAATCTATGTCAAAGACATTTGGTCTTATTCTTTCTATGTCCGAAATTTCTAAGACAGCAAGATGGAAGAATGATGGCCTTTGTTTGTCTGTTTCAAGTTACATGTGCTGTGTTACCTGGAGTCATTAGAATGTAAGAAACAAACTCTCCAGTTACGTGCTATGGATAAAGTGGGAGCAGAACCTCAAGAAGCTGCAATAAACAATCTGGTACAGATATCTTTGTTGTAATGTGATTTTTGGTCATCCAGGTATATACCAAGTAAAGGAATTATAAGGGTCAAATGGCAAGTCTATTTTTAGATCTCTGAGTATTCTCCAAATGTCTTTCCAAAACAGATGTATTAGTTTGCATTGCCACCAGCAATGTAGAAGTGTTCCCTTTTCTCTACATCCACGCCACAAATTTTCATAGTGCAGCAGGCAGGACTTCCAGAGCCAGATGGTTTGGATTTGACTTCTTATTCACAACTTGCTAGCCAGGTGACCTTGGCAGGTTTCTTCTGATCGTCCATAAAATGGGGACACTAGTACCAAATGAGACAATGCATGAAAAGGGCTCCATACAGTGTAAAATCTCCATACATTTATCATTCCCACTTTAATACAAGTGAGGAAGTTTAGAATTAGGTTGAATATCATACTCAGGTGCATAAAACTAATATGTGGTTTGATTGATTTCAATTCTAAGTGTTTGTGATTTCAGTCTATAGTGATTCTGGGGGCAGAATGTTTAAATTTAATCCTGCCTACCATCTACCAGCCATATGCTTTGAGAAACATAAAATGTACTTGAGTCTCAATTGTCTTTAAAATCAAGAAGATAATATTTCAACAGTTTTCCTAAACTGAAAATGGCCTATTATATAAGGCTTTGCACTTAGAAATCACTCAATTCATATCCAATATTACTCTTATTCTGTACAATCTCTCTAATATTTGCATGATTAACTATTCTCTGAATAATTCAATTTCGTAACTATAAGTTTTATTATTTTAATCATTGTACATTATTTTTACATTCAGATACATGATTTGTTTCACAATCTTATTTATTGTGATCCAACCTCATTGGATATCTTGTTCCTTATTATGATGTCACCTTGAAGGGCCGATCTGAGAATGTACATATTGTCATAGTTGTTACAGTGATCATTACAGTCCAGGCTATTATAGTATGTATATGCTGAAATCAGAAACATCTATATAAATTAATACTACACTGGTCAATAAATAAGTGAAATTTAACAAGAGGAAAGACCAAAATCTTTATCTAGTACACTCATGTTTATTAGGCACAAAAATATTTAAAACAAAATTTCTTTCTGAAATGTCTGAAGAAGTGTTAGTATCACATATTGTCTTTTCTCTGAGGAAGCTATTCTCTAGATCTGTTTTCCTGAGCTTGTATTACTGTGTTTTGTTTTAATTTTTCTTTTCTATTCAAATGCTACTTGCATATTTGTCACAATGTGTGCTGTCATTATGAAAAAGAAACGTGAAGACTGCTGAAAGGTATCACTG
The DNA here is from genome assembly GCA_963574655.1 of Perodicticus potto. Classification (NCBI taxonomy): domain Eukaryota; kingdom Metazoa; phylum Chordata; class Mammalia; order Primates; family Lorisidae; genus Perodicticus; species Perodicticus potto. The sequence goes on along the minus strand of CAUYRH010126898.1, from coordinate 2,365 downwards.
ATAAGGATGCTAACATAATTTTTTTTTTAATTTTTATGCCATCTTAAAAAAATAATACATCTGACAAAGAGTTGGTAACTAGAATCTACAGAGAACTCAAATTAATCTACAAAAAAGAGAAAACAGTCCCATCTACCACTAGGCAAGACATATGAAGAGAACCTTTTTTGGGGAAGACAGATGAAGGGCTAACAAATAAATGAAAAAAATGCTCATTGTCCCTGATCGTCAGATAAGTGCAGATCAATACCAATCTGAGATATCACCTATACCCAGTCAGAATAGCCCATATCAGAAAGACTCAAAGCTGCAGATGCTGGTGTGGATGTGGAGAGAAGGGAACACATTTACACAGCCAGCGGGAATGCAAACTAATACAGCCTTTTTGGAAGGAAGTATGGAGAATCCTCAAAGAACTCTAATCAGACCTCCCATTTGATCCTGAACTCCCTTTACTAGACATCTACCGAGAAAAAAAAAGTCATTTTATCATAAGGACTTCTGCACTAGACAGTTTATTGCAGCTCAATTTACAATTGCCAAAATGAGGAGAAAAATTAAATGCCCAACAACCCAGGAATGGATTATCAAGCTATGGTATATTTATACCACAGAATACTAGTCAGCCATTAAAAAAGATGGAGACTTTACATCTTTTGTATTAACCTGGATTGAGGTGGATGGAACACATTTTTCTTAGTAAAGCATTATAAGAATTAAGAAGCAACAATCCAATGTACTCAATTCTAATATAAAGGCAGTAGATGATCTAATACAAGGTGGGGGGTGGGGAAGGAGGGAGAAGTAGAGGGGAGGAGGTAGGATGGGGATCACAGTGTATGGCACATATCTTGGGGGTGGGACACAATTATAAGAGGGACTTTACCCAACAAATGCAATCAGCGTAACCTAATTCTTTGTACCCTCAATTAATCCCAAACAATTTGCAAAAATCCACAAAGCCCAGCCAAATTGAGTTTGAATAATGGCTCTCTTACTTGCTAATCTCTATTATGTGGGCAAAGGTCTTTTATCTCATGGAACTTTCTTTCTTTTTTTTTTATTATTTTTTTTTATTAAATCATAGCTGCATACATTAGTGCAATCAAAGGGTATAATGTGCTGGTTTCATATACAATCTGAAATGTTTTCATCAAACTGTTTAATATACCCTTCATGGCATTTTCTTAGTTATTGTATGAAGACATTTATATTCTGCATTTAGTAAGTTTCATCTGTACCCTTCGAAGATGCACCAAAGGTGTGGTCCCACCAATTACACTCCCTCCACCCCAACCTCCCCCGTCACCTCCCTTCCCATATTCTTGTGCTATAGTTGGGTTATAGCCTTCATATGAAACCTTTAAATTAGCTTCATAGTAGGGCTGAGTACATTGAATACTTTTTGTTCCATTCTTGAGATACTTTGCTAAGAAGAATATGTTCCAGCTCCATCCACGTAAACGTGAAAGAGGTAAAGTCTCCATCTTTCTTTAAGGATGCATAGTATTCCATGGTATACATGTACCACAATTTATTAATCCATTTGTAGGTCGATGGGCACTTGGGCTTCTTGAATGACTTAGCAATTATGAATTGGGCTGCAATAAACATTCTGGTGCAGATGTCTTTGTTATAATGTGGTTTTTGGTGTTCTGGGTATATACCAAGTAAAGGAATTATAGGGTCAAATGGAAGGTCTATTTTTAGATCTCTAAGTACTCTCCCAACATCCTTCCAAAAGGAATGTATTAGTGTGTATTCCCACCAGCAGTGTAGAAGTGTTCCCTTTTCTCCACATCCATGCCAGCATCTCTGGTTTTGGGATTTTGTTATGTGGGCTAATCTTACTGGAGTTAGGTGATATCTCAAAGTAGTTTTGATTTGCATTTATCTGATGATTAAGGATGGTGAGCATTTTTTCATGTGTCTGTAGGCCGTGTGCCTGTCTTCTTTGGAGATGTTTCTCTTCAAGTCCTTTGCCCACCCTGAGATGGGATCACTTGTTCTTTTCTTGCTAATACGTTCTTGCTAATACATTGGAGTTCTCTGTGTATTCTGGTCATCAAACCTTTGTCAGAGGCATAACTTGCAAATATTTTCTCCCATTCTGAGGGCTGTCTGCTTGCTATACTTACTCTGTTCTTGGCTGTACGGAAGCTTTTTAGTTTGATCAGGTCCCGGTATTATATTTTTGATATTGCTTCAATTGCCTGGGGAGTCCTCCTCATAAAATATTCACCCAAGCCAATTCCTTCAAGAGTTTCCCCTGCACTTTCTTCTAATATTTTGATAGTTTCATGTCTTAAGTTTAAATATTTAATCCAGTGAGAGTCTACCTTAGTTAATGGTGAGAGGTGTGGGT
>CAUYRH010126896.1:0-15915 GCA_963574655.1 Perodicticus potto | reverse complement strand
CCTGTAGTCCCAGCTACTTGGGAGGCGGAGGCAAGAGACTCACTTGAGCCCAGGAATTGGAGGTTGCTGTGAGCTGTGATGCCACGGCACTCTATCCAGGGTGACAGCTTGAGGCTCTGTCTCAAAAAAAAAAAAAAAAAGAAGATCAACTGTTTTAGATTCCCCATGAATGAGATCATGTGGGATTTGCCCTTCTCTTCCTGGCTTATCTCACTTAACATAATGTTCTCCAGGCTCATCCGTGTTGCTGAGAATGGCAGGATTGCATTCCTTTTTATGGCTGAACCATATTCTATTCTGTATATCCTGGCAAATTTTTTTACCCATTTATCTATTGATAGATACTTAGGTCGATTTCATATCTTGACTATTATAAAGAATGCTGCAATAAACATGGGAGTGCAGGTATCTCTTAGACACACTGATTTCCTGTCCTTTGGATACATACCCAGTAATACAATTCCTGAATCATATAGTAATTCCTTTTTTAGTTTTTTGAAAATCTTCTATATTGTTGTCCATAGTGGATGTGCTAATTCACATTTCCACCAACAGTACATAAGAGTTCCTTTTTCTCAGTATTCTTACCAGCATTTCTTTTTTGTTTTCTTGTCTTTGTCTTTTTTGAAAATAGCCATTCTAACTAGGGTGAGATGATATCTCATTGTGGTTTTTATTTTTATCAGATCTTCTTTCCTTTTATTGAAAAAAAATTAAGAAAATGGCAGGGTACAAATCAACAGGAATGTATTGGAAACAGATAATACAGTGTAAAACTAAATATGCCATTGGCTTTGTTACCTGGTGAAAAGCACAAAATATAATAGGCAGAAGGTCTGTTCTAAACAAATTTAAAAGCTGTGTTTTTTTTTTTAATTCTCCACAAGTTGGATATATACATAGCCACAAAAAATGGTGTGTGGGGGTACCAATAGTTCAGTGGTTAGGGCAATGGCCACATGCTCCAGGGTTGGTGGGTTTGAACCCAGCCTGGGCTTGCTAAACAAAATCAAAAAAAAGTAGCCAGACGTTGTGGCAGGCACCTGTAGTACCAGCTACTTAGGAGGCTGAGGCAAGAGAATCGCTTGAGCCCAAGAGTTTGAGCTTGCTGTGAACTATGATGCCATGGCACTCTACCAAGGGCAACAAAGTGAAACTCAGTCTCAGTTTAAAAAAAAAAAAACTGGGCTCCGGGCTTGTAGCACAGTGGTTATGGCACCAGCCACATGCACTGAGGTTGGCAGGTTCAAACCCAGCCCAGGTCAGCTAAACAACAATAACAACTGTAACAAAAAATAGTCAGGTGTTGTGGCGGGCACCTGTAGTCCCAGCTACTTGGGAGGCTGAGGCAAGAGAATCACTTAAGCCTAAGAGTTGGAGGTTACTGTGAGCTGTGACGCCACAGCACTCTACCAAGGGCAACATAGTAAGACTCTGTCTCAAAAAAAAAAAAAAAAAATGGTGTGTGAAAGAAAGCTGTCATATAAAAGAAGTTGTATCTTGAATTCTTCAGGGAAATAGTTGTTGAAATATTGACACAGAGTAAGCAACAGGTTAATAATTGTTTAAAAATTGAGTGTTCAAATGCTGCATGGCACAGAGCTATACTGTATGAAGTACTGCTAGGTACAAAAGAAAACCTCTGAACAGCAAACAACACAATCAGCAGACCAAAGAGGCTACAGCTAAACACCAGAGCTACAACTTCTCATCTGTGTGTTAGAGAATCCTTTTTATCCAGAATAGACTAAAATTTCAGGACAAAACAGAGATATTTTTGACATTTCTTATTCTATCCATTTTAAGTTCTATTTCTTTCCCCTACCCACCAAGTAATTCAGCATGATCCAGCAGAAAGAAGACTACTTTTAGAATCAGCTATTTTTTTTCCTGTGGTGAGATTGTCATGGAGCCTGGATATTTCAGGCATGTATGCATACATAACCAATGTCCCTCTGTGGTGAAAAGCCTTGGCAATTGTGGCTGTGTGCGGTGGATCACGCATGCAATCCTAGCACTCTGGGAGGCTGAGGCAGGAGGATTGCTTGAGGTCAGGAAGTGGCCAGAAGTTGGACAGGAGTTGGTTAGGAGACCATCTGAGCAAGAACAGGACCCCATCTTTACTAAAAATAAAAAAATTAGCCAGTCTTCGTGGTGCAGGCCTGTGGTCTCAGCTACTTGGGGGTGCAAGAAGATTACTTGAGACAAGGAGTTTGAGGTTACAGTGGACTGTGATGACATCACTGCACACTATCCTCCCTCGAAAATAAAAAATAAAAATAAACTCCGCAAAGGATTTGGTGGATTCTGCCTCCGACTGCTGCTTTGTTCTCCACAGGTGACGGTCAGCTTCAGGGTGTATTTGTTGTTGAACGTTTTAAGATTGGCGGAGAGCTGCCAGATGTTATCGGGATCCAGCCCTGTTAGGATCTTTCCTGTGGACCATGAGAAAGACGCTCTTCTACTCTCTCCTGAGATATAACATAAATGGTCAGAATCCCCATCGTCACAAAACAGGATATGATGAGCAAAGCCAAAACAGACTGTGAAAACGGAGGTACATAATCTCAAATCAAAGCCACCGTGGCAAAGAAACAGGAAATCATACAGATGGCGAGGCAGACATCAGTTAGACCAAAATTCTCCACATACTTGTGCTTTTCCAGAAGGATCTTTTTGGCGGAATCATCCAAAGCATTTCTCACAGCTGATCCATCCCACTTGTCCATTTTTAAAACCTTACTATCAATCTTCCATTATTCAACAAGCCACCACGGCTCCTGCCTGTTAGTGGGGACCACCGGCAGCCCCACCACTTCTCCCACCCTGTGCAACCATCACCATCTTGTCAGCCTCTTTCTCATTGTGGTTTTAATTTGCACTTCCCTGATGGTTACTGATGTTTAGTACTTTTTCATATACTTGTTGACCATTTATGTCTTCTTTTGAGAAATGTCCATTCAGATCATTTGCCTATTTTAAAATCAAATTATGAGGGTTTTTTTTTCCTGTTGAATTCCTTGTATATTCTAAATGGCACTCTCTTATTGGATGAATAATTTGATTTGAAATTTTCTCCCACTCAATAGGTTGTTTCTTCACTTTGTTGACAGTTTCCTTTGCTGAGCAGAAGCCTTTTAATTTGGTATAATTCTATTTGTCTCTATTTGCTGTTATTACCTGTGCTTTTGAGATCTCATCCATAAAATCTTCACCCAGAGCTATGTCCTGAAGAATTTATCCTATGTTTTCTCCCAATAATTTCATAGCTTTGGACTTCACATTTAAGTCTTTAATCCACTCTGAGTTGATTTTCTGTATGCTGAGAGATGGGGAGGGTCCAGTTTTACTATTTTGCATATGGACATCCAGTTTTCCCAGCACAATTTATCAAAGACATTATCCTTTCCCCAATGTATGTTCTTGGTACCTTTCTCAAAAATCAGTTAGGTGAAGGCCAGATGCAGTGGCTCACGCCTGTAATCCCAGCACTCTGGGAGGCCAGGAGAGGGTGGATTTCCTGGGCACATGGGTTCAAGACCAACCTGAACAAGAGCAAGATCTTGTCTCTAAAAATGGCCAGGCATTGTGACAGGTGCCTTTAGTCTCCGCTAGTCAGGAGGCTGAGGCAAGAGAATCATTTTAGCCCAAGAGTTTGAGGTTGCTGGGAGCTATGGAGCCATGGCACTCTACCAAGGGCAACAAAGTGAGACTCTGTCTCAAAAAAAAAAAAAAAAAAAATCATTAGGTGTATTAGCCAGGTGTGGTGGCACACATCTGTAGCCCAAGCCTCTTAGGAAGCTGAGGTAGGAGGATCACTTGAGTCCAGGAATTTGAGATTGCAGTGAGCTACAATTGTCCCAACCCTTATGGCACTGGTCTTGATTGCCGCAGGAAGGAACCAGGCGTGACACAGACTAGAAGTACAAGCTTTCGGGAGGTGGGCTACCCTTAGTTGCAGGGTAACCCCGAGTCCCCTCCGCACCGGCCATTTATTAAGGTTACACACAACAGGTGTGGAGAGTTAAGGTAATTGATGTACACAACAGGTATGGAGAGTTAAGGTAATTACATATGAGGGCTGCATGCGAAAGGATTGCCACGTGTTCTTTCCCTACAACCCTCATGAAGAACTACTAAGCATCAATTTTTTTTTATTTTTATTTATTTATTTATTTATTTATTTTATTAGGTTGCAGCCACCATTGTTGTTTGGTGGACCCAGGCTGGATTCGAACCCGCCAGCTCAGGTGTACGTGGCTGGTGGCTTAGCCCGTTTAGCCACAGGCGGCGAGCCACAAAGCATTAATGTTTAAGCACCTGCTTACAGCTTGGCGCCTGTGGCTCAACGGGCTAGGGCACCAGCCACGTACACCTGAGCTGGCGGGTTCGAATCCAGCCTGGGCCCACCAAACAACAATGACGGCTGCAACCAAATATGGCCGGGCATTGTGGCAGGTGCCTGTAGTCCCAGCTACTTGGGAGGCGGAGGCAGGAGACTCGCTTGAGCCCAGGAATTGGAGGTTGCTGTGAGCTGTGATGCCACGACACTCTACCCAGGGTGACAGCTTGAGGCTCTGTCTCAAAAAAAAAAAAAAAAAATCTAAAAGAACTAAATTCCAACTTAGCACCTGTTGCTCAAGTGGCTAAGGCGCCAGCCACATACACCAGAGCTGGCGGGTTGGAATCCAGCCTGGGCCTGCCAAACAACAATGACGGCTGCAACCAAAACAATAGCCGGGCATTGTGGCAGGTACCTGTAGTCCCAGCTACTTGGGAGGTTGAGGCAAGAGAATCGCTTAAGCCCAAGAGCTGGAGGTTGCTATGAGCTGTGTGACGCCAAGGCATTCTACCCAGGGCGACAGCTTGAGGCTCTGTCTCAAAAAGAAAAAACTAGGCTTGGCACCTGTGGGGCTAAGGCGCCAGCCACGTACACCTAAGCTGGTGGGTTTGAATCCAGCCCGGGTCGCCAAACAACAATGACGGCTGCAACCAAAAAATGGCTGGGCGTTGTGGTGGGCGCCTGTGATCCCAGCTACGTGGGAGGCGGAGGCAGGAGACTCACTTGAGCCCAGGAATTGGAGGTTGCTGTGAGCTGTTATGTCACAGCACTCTACCCAGGGCGACAGCTTGAGGCTCTGTCTCAAAAAAAAAAAAAAAAGAAAGAAAGAAAAAACTAAACTAAACTAAATTCCTTTATCTCCCCTTTTTGTCCCCTGCCCTTAACATACTGAGAAGACTCTAAAATACTAGGTGTCTAAGTGTGGTTCTCTAACCAGCAGCATCAGCACGACTTGAGAAACAACTTGGAAATACACTCCCTTCTAGGTAAGTTATTATACTGACATTTGTTTACTAAAGAAAAGGGACCAGACCTATAAGGAGGGTGCAGAAAAATGCTTCCACCATGGGCGGCCCCTGTGGCTCAAAAGAGTAGGGCGCTGACCCCATATGCCGGAGGTGGTGGGTTCAAACCCAGCTCTGGCCAAAAACTGCAAAAAAAAAAAAAATAATAAATGCCTCCAACAAATCTCAAGGAACATCTTATGGCTGGAGACTCTGGCTCATCCCACAGTTCAACAGGAACAATCCTGAATGATGACGGGTATTCTCTGGGAAATCTTGGCACTTGTGAGCCCTGGTGAACTGTACGACTTTTTAATTTTCCAAGTCCCTGTCTCTGTCAGAGTCCTAGCAGGGAACAGATGGATGGCACTGCACAATCAAATAGGATGATCTCAGGCGAGTTGGTTTATAAAGGAACCTTCTATAAAAGTGTCTGCAGGGGGTAGCTGGAGAGCTGTCACCAGCCCTGGGCCCAAAGGGAAAAGGAGAAGGGGCAATGTTGAGTTGGCCCCCTCGAGACACAGTGAACTTTGATAAGGGACATGCCCTGCTCAAGAGGAACGTGTTGGGGTCAGGGAAGATGGGGGAAGCCTTGGGAATAAACACTTCTTCCTCCCCCCAGGCTTCAGCTGGGGCTTCCCATTGGCCAAAGCCCTTGTAAAGCCCAAGGCAAGAGGGCCACAGGGGCTGAGGGTCACGGGGCAGATAAAGCCCCCAAGGAATGCAGAAAGTAGGTTGGGAGGGGACGGAGGCACACATCTAGCACATTCCCTTGTGACAGAAAGCTGTTTCAATAATACGTACTTTTGTTTGTAGAGCGAATAAAGTGAGTGACAGTGTCACCAGAGTGGTTGCTGCTGTTGCCCACAATACTTCATTGACATTATAGAAGCTAAAAGCAGAGATGGTGGTTATTGCTCACATACATTTAAAGAAAAGCATACACAGATAAAAGGAAATGTGTATCAAAGACTTACTCTGCCACAATTCCTAGCATCAGACCTTGAAGAATCGTCTAAAAACAAAATTCACAAGAAATCAGAAGCCTGCTTCCCCAGGCATGAGGCCAAAGCCCAGAATCTAGAGAGGGAGATTTGGGGTGTGTGCCTGTGCTCACGGCCAGGGAGCAGGTGGGGATGTGTACTGCCCTGATGCTCACGGCTACAGGGCAATTATGGGAAAGGAATAGCAGAGCTGAACAACCCATAATATTCTCCCTGGGACCGACATGAGAAAATTCTTTTATTAGTAAAAATTCCTTTGAACACAATAGTAACTTTAACATATACAGTGAATTAACTATATATGATTATGAATGTGGAAACCAAGGTAAAAAGTTCATTTGTAGACTGTATTGTCATTAATCAATGGGGCCCTAACATTGTATCAGGAAATGCTGTCTCTACCGACACTTCAGCAACAGTTTGGGTCCTGACACTTCCTGCAATGCTTCGTGACAACCTTCAGCCACATGCCAAAAGATTTGGCTTAGGGAGGAAGGAGGGCCGCACCAGGGCTGGAACATTCTCCCCGCTGCCGGAGCCAGGGACAAGGGGCCCATGGGCGAAGGCAGGCTGAGAGCCAGTGGCCAGCGAGGCCAGAGGGCAGGACCCAAATGGACCCAGGTTGTTCCCTGGCCCACAGTCAGGCCTGGGCCAGTGCAGCTCGATGCAACACCCCTAGCCTGCTGGCTGCTCTGTCAGAGAAATTCAGATCCCCGGCAGACCCGCTGATCCATGGGAAGAGCCAGGAAAGAACGCTCCAGTCTCACGAAGTAGAAACGAGGGCATTTCCTAACCTAAGTGCCAGGACAGCAACAGGCCATGAACGCTCACACCCAGTGGTGGCCCAGAGTAGAGGCTGGGCATTGACTGGGGTCCAGGAGAGTCTTGGATCATCTGGGATCACCCTGCTGGGTTGCCGAAGCCTAGTGGACGCTGCCCAGTTCTCTACCTTGTTAAACTCACCTAAGTAGGCTGTCCTTACCTCCACTATAGGAAAAAAGGCGTCTGTTCCACGAGCAAATGACATTTTAATGATGCACTTGGCATCCAACCCTTCCTCTCAAGGGTAGTTATCTTCCTCTCCTACTACATCAGTTCTTCCACGTTTCTCCAGCTCCAGTAGTACAGGAAAGGAGTATGTGTGTGGTGTGTGTGTGTGTGTGTGCGTGGCATGTGTGACTGTGGTCTGAGTGTGGTATGTGGCGTGTGTGTGTGTGTGTGTGTGTGGCACGAGTGACTCTGGTATGAGTGGGTTATGTGTGGTGTGTGTGTGTGTGTGTGTGAGTGTGTCAGCATGTGTGACTGTGGTCTGAGTGTGGTGTGTGTGTGTTTGTATGGCACGTGTGACTGTGGTTTGAATGGGGTGTTAGTGTGGCACATGTGACTGTGGTTTGAATGGCGTGTTAGTGTGGCACATGTGACTGTGGTTTGAATGGGGTGTTTGTGTGGCATGTGTGACTGTGGTTTGAATGGCGTGTTAGTGTGGCACGTGTGACTGTGGTTTGAATGGGGTGTTAGTGTGGCACGTGTGACTGTGGTTTGAATGGTGTGTTAGTGTGGCACGTGTGACTGTGGTATGAGTGGTGTGTGTGGGGCACGTGTGCCTGTGGTTTGAATGGGGTGTTTGTGGGGCACGTGTGACTGTGGTTTGAATGGGGTGTTTGTGTGGGGCACGTGTGCCTGTGGTTGAGTCGGGTGTATATGCGTGTGTAAGTGGGAGAGACTCAGGTGCGGAGGAGGAAGGGTGAATTCAAGCTGGAAAGCTGCCTTGATTTTCTGAAGGTTGGGACAGTGAGCAGGAGGCGAGTTATAAGTCAAACCTGTGTGATGACTTCAACAACTCGGAACAGGCTCTGGGGCAAAATTCTATGGGACAAAATCTTCCTTCAGTGAATATGAGTGTTTTCCTTTTTTCTCTCATTTTGTAAAGTATTTTTTCCCATATATTTCTGAACTGTTAGGCACGACCTTAAATCTAGAAAACAGAACTAATTCTATGCCCCATCATTTATCTTCTCTTAAGCTTTTACTTGCTTTGAGACAAACAGCAAATCCTCAAAGATGGAGCTCCCTTGGAAATCAATAATTTATCTCTTCTTGTAATAAACATTAAAGCCACTTTAAATTTTAAAAAAAGAAATTCAAGTCCTCCTGGGAAGAAGGCGCCCCCTCTGGAGCTGCCACCACAGCCTCTGCTTCAGGAGTCCCGTGTCCCTCTGCCTGGCTTAATTCCCTGCCCCTCCTGAGCGGGGTCTGCACTCTCGCAGCACAGGGACTGGTAGGGGAGAACACGCCCAAGCCCAGGCCACAGACATCCAGTCTTCTCCAGCCTCAGGAGGAAGCCATTCGTCCCAGCGTGAGTGCAGAGAACCTCACCGCAGGTCATGTGCTCTTGCTTGCTGGGAGAGCGCCAGGATCCAAATCCTGGGTTCTCAGGTGTACAGGACACTCAATGCTTTTTGTGCACTAACCACTATATTTACTACCCTATTTTTCCTTCCACCAGATTTCCCCATTAAGTTTATCTTATCTTCTTACATTGTGGATATTTTGATTAGCTGTCTCAAATCTGATTTCGAGCCAGCTGGTAAGTAAATCTTCACATGCAAAGATGCTCAGGTGAAGCATTTTGAGAAGCAACACAAACTCTCCCAAAAGAGTCACTAGCTGACGCTATCCCAAATCACGCTGGGACAGTTGTGGGGTTTCTCAGGAGGGGCGAAACAGCCTAGGAGTTACTATCAGTGAGCTTCAGTGAGACCAGGGCCTCTGGGAGGAGAGGAGTGTGGCCCGACTGTTAAGTGAGAGAAAAAGAGTCAAGGGCAAGGGAATGACTCTTAGACGCAGGTGAGTCCCTGAAGAAAAGACCTGCAGCCTTCTGTGGAGCCAAGCCCCGGGAAATGGGGGTAAAATGATAGACATTCAGAGTCCCTGCGGGTTTAGAAAGTTTGGGAGCTCTTGCTGAGAGCTGGCAAGATCCTGGAGTCCCTACGGGCAACGCGGAAAGGAATTGGCCACGAGGAAAGGAGTCACACAGTGTTCTGTGACGCCGAGGGGACAGCAGGGAATGAGCAGAAGTGGTGAGGCCTCATGGGTGGGTGCCATCACCATGAGGCACTGGGGAACCAGGTACCCCAAACCAGGACCATGAGGAGCACCAAGGACCAGAAGCCTCCCAGCCTCCAACTCTCTGGTGCTGGAAAAGCCTCCTGAACTGAGACACAAGTCATGGAAATAAGGGAGGCCTGAGCTCAAGGTGGTTTCCGCTCCGGATGGGACTTGAACTAGAAATAAAATTAAGAAATTTGCATTTCTCACATGCAAGGTTGGGAACTCGATATGGACTCCACTTTCTACAACAAAATGTGTTTGTTGGACCTGATAGAAATGCAAAAACTGTCAGGTTAACTGTTTCGGAAATGTAGCCCAGACTCGGTGTGGCCCCCACTCCACGTGGCCTTCCTGTCTGCACAAAGCAATAGCCCAGGATCCCCAAATTCTTTAACTTACTAAAAGGGTGTGACACTATCGTGTAACCAGAATTCCACCAAGAAAACGTTTCACAAATAATTTGTACTTGTATTACTCCACAGGAGGAGTGTCCACAATTAAAGGAATAAACTTAATAACGTGAGAGAAATAGGTTCCAGAGGTGAACTAGAACAGGTGCTAACAAGGTTTACTTACGAACAATCCCAGGAGAATGTAATTTGCAGGCACCTGGCGGCGGAGTTGCCCACAGCAAGCAAGTATAATAGTTACCACAAAATATGCTACGCTGGAGAATAATTTAAAAGCGTGTTATTTGCGTCCAGTGATTATACCATATGCTATATTATACTAAGATAAGTAGATATAGATACAGATACAAATCATTATACTAACGCATATCAAGTATTAGAAAGTAAACAAAAATTTTAATTATTAGTTTTACCTCTTTTTTACCTTTTAAAATTAACTTTACTCATGGAAATCCACAGATCATCTATGGGGCATTTAAAATTTTTTATTTTGAAGTAATTACAGATTTATAGGAAGTTGCAAATGGATAGAGAGGTCCTGTGAAACCATCACTTAGTTGCCCCCAGTGGTTACATCTTATGTATTTATAGTACAATACCCGAAACAGTAACTTGACCTTGGTACGGTATGTATGTATCACTCTATGTTGTAGAACTGTGATGGAAATCTATGTGTAGGTACATGTAATGGCCACTGCAATCAAGATTCAGAATTATTCTGTTAAGAAAACATCAAAAAAGACCCTACCTTGTGCTACCCTACCCTTTTACGGGGCAGAAATTTGCCAATGCCAGGAAGGAGCCACTTACTAAGTCTGACCCAAAGTGGAGCCGGAAGGTCGTCAAGGATGAGACCTCACCCTGCTGTGTCTGAGATACGTCCAAGATAAGAACACCTACAAGGACCGTTCAAAACCCACAAGACATGCCGGCTTGGCCTGCACATCCTGCACTTGTCTGTAACGGGATTTATCACGAGAAATTCCTCACTCACATAGCATTCCCATTAAGCTGCTCTCACAAAAAACACATGCTTCATGAGGGCTGTCTCCACCAGCTCCTGTGACAAGCTCCGGGGACCTATGATGTCTGCTTTAAAATAGCTTACCTGGCTCAGCACCTGAAGGTCAAGCGGGTAAGGTGGCAGCCACATACACCGGAGCTGGCGGATTGGAATCCAGCCCCAGCCCACCAAGACAACAATGACGGCTGCAACCGGAAAATGGCCGGGCATTGTGGTGGGCGCCTGGGTAATCCCAACTACTTGGGAGGCTGAGGCAGGAGAATTGCTTAAGCCCAAGTGTTGGAGGTTGCTGTGAGCTATGACACCATGGCACTCTACCCAGGGTGACAACGTGAGACTGTCTCAAAAACAAAAAAAGAAAATAAGAAAACAAATTAAATAAAATAGCTTACCTGAACCTCTCCTCTTTGTCTTGAAAAGGTTTCCCCTTACCTCGACCACTCTGGGTACACCTGTGGTCCTTCATGGCTCGTGTGTCCCAACCGCAATCCTTCTGCCTCTCCCAATGCACTGTTTTTTAGGGGCGCCTCTCTCTCTGCCATTAGGTTGACAATAGTAACACCGCCACACATCCACTCAACCCTAAGTCCTGGCAACCACTGACTTGTTTGTCTTCCATCCCGCTAATCCTTCATTTCAGGAATGTTATACCCTTGCCTCGGTTGCCCTGGGTGGAGTACAATGTCGTCATTGTCGCTGACTACAACCTCAAACTCAGGCTCAAGTGATCCCCTTGATTCAGCCTCCTGACTAGCTGGGACCACAGGTGCCTGCCACAGGCTTGGCTAGTTTTTCTATTTTTAATGTAAACGGGGCCTTGCTCTTGCTCAGGCTGGTCTCGAACTCCTGAGCTCAAGTAATCCTCCTGCCTCATCCAGAGTGCTAAGATTTCAGGTATGAGCCCCTAAACCTGGGCTTTTATTAATTATTTATTATTTATTATTTATTTTTTAGAGACAGAGCTGCAAGTCGTCACCCTGGGTAGAGTGCTGTGGCATCACAGCTCACAGCAACCTCCAACTCCTGGGCTCACTCGAGTCTCCTGCCTCCACCTCCCAAGTAGGTGTGACTACAGGCAACCGCCACACAACCTGGCTATTTTTTTCATTGCAGTTTGTAATGTTGTTTGGCGAGCCCGGGCTGGATTCGAACCCTCCAGCTCAGGTCTATGTGGCTGGCGCCTTAGCTGCTTGAGCCATAGGCGCCGAGCCTGAACCTGATTCTTTTACCTCATTTTTTAAAACATTTTTCTTTTCCTTTTCTTGTTTAAAAAAACTGTTTTTTTTTTTGAGGCAGTGTCTCACTCTGTCACCCTGGGTAGAGAGCTGGGGTATCATCATAGCTCACAGCAACCTCAAATTCTCAAATTTGGATCACTTCCTCAGCCTCCCGAGTAGCTGGGACCACAGGGGTGCATCACCACACCCAGCTAGCATTTTTTTCTATTTTTATTAGGAACAGGATCTTACTTTTGCTCAGGCTGGTCTCGAACTCCTGACCTCAAGCAATCCAGCTGCTTTAGCCTCCTATAGTGCTAGGATTACAGGTGTGAGCTACTGCACCCACCCTCTTTCACCTCATTTTTAATAGTAAAAACTTTCAGGCATTAAATAACCAGTAGAAAAACCATGTTTTATTAAACCCAGTGGATACTTACAGAATTAAAATTAAAATCCAAGGGGTTTTGTGCACCCATGTTCTTAAAGCATTCCTGTTAAAAAAAAAAATTACTATAAATTTACACAGCAAATAGTATATTTTGCTAACTAATGTGATATTTAAGTAGAAATAAAACAACATGAGGAGAAAGGGAGAAATGTATGTAATTAATGACAGATGAAGGAATGAAATAGTGAAACATTGTTTTTCTTTTCTTTCCTTTTTTTTTTTTGAGACAGAGTCTCAAGCTGTTGCTCTGGGTAGAGTGCTGTGGTGTCACAGCTCACAGCAACCTCAGACTCTTGGACTTAAGTGCTTCTCTTGCCTCAGCCTCCCAAGTAGCTGGGACTACAGGGGCCTGCCACAACACACAGCTATTTTTGTTGTTGTTGTTCCAGTTGTCATTGTTGTTTTTAGCTGGACCAGCTGGGTTTGAACCCACCAGCTTGGGTGTATGTGGCCAGCGTCCTACCCTCTGAGCTACAGGAGCTGCCCCTAAATATTGTTTTTCTTAAATAGATAGATTCATAAGAAATTATAAGTCGGGCGGTGCCTGTGGCTCATCGAGTAGGGCGCTGGCCCCATATACCGAAGGTGGTAGGTCCAAACCCAGCCTCGACTGAACTGCAAAAAACAAAAAACTAGCCGGGCGTTGTGATGGGGGCCTGTACTTCCAGCTACTTGGGAGGCTGAGGCAAGAGAATCGCCTAAGCCCAGGAGTTGGAGGTTGCTGTGAGCTGTGTGATGCCACGGGTCACAGCTACCAAGGGTGATAAAGTGAGACTCTGTCTCTACAAAAAAAAAAAAAGAAATTATAGGTCATGTTTGGGTCAATGCAAATGTCCTGGTGAAGGTTTTTATTTTTATTTATGTATGTATGTATGTATGCATGTATGTATGTATGTATTTTTGAGACAGAGTCTCACTCTGCTACCCTGGGTAGAGTACTATGGCTTCACAGCTCTTAGCAACCTCAAACTCTTGGGCTCAAGTGATTCTCTTGCCTTAGCCTCCCAAGTAGCTGAGACTACAGGCTCCTGCTACAAGGCCCAGCTATTTTTAGAGACACGGTCTCGCTCTTGCTCAAGCTGGTCAACTCTTGAGCTCAAGGGATCCACCCACCTAGGCCTCCCAGAGTGAAGGATTGCAGGGGTGAGCCATCATACCCAGCAAGGTTTTCATTTTTAAAAATACTGGGATTGATAAGTGCTAGAAGCCAAAGAAGCTAGTTTCTCATCTATTTGTTTGATAAATGTAGATTTTCATGGGATGCATATGAGCAGTGGTGAACCACAGTCCCTCAAATAATTCTTGAATTTAACAGTGTTCCAGAGTCTATATAACCTAACCTTTCCTCCTTTATCCAGGTTTTTTTTTTTGAGACAGAGTCTCACTTTGTCACCTTTGGTAGAGTGCGGTGGTGTCATAGCTCACAGCAACCTCAAATTCTTGGGCTCAAGCAATTCTCTTGCGTCAGCCTCCCAAGTAGCTGGGACTACAGCTGCCCAAGACAATACCTGGCTATTTTTTTTTTTTTTTTTTTTTAGTGGCGAGGTGTCGCTCTGGCTCAGGCTCAGATTCAAGCTGGTCTCGAAACCGTGAGCTCAGGCAATCCACCAGCCCCAGCCTCCCAGAGTGGTAGGATTACAGGCATGAGCCATCATGCCCAGCCCCCTTTATTCCGTTTTATCTGTGGAAATAGCTCAGGGAAATTTATTTGTTTGTTTAGTTGTTGTTGTTACAGTTTAGCAGGGGCCAGGTTTGAACCTGCCACACTCAGTGTATGGGGCCAGCGTCCTACCCACTGAACCACGGGTGCCATCCGGGAATTTATTTTTATTTTATTTTATTTTATTTTGAGACAGAGCCTCAAGCTGTCACCCTGGGACAGAGTGCCATGGCATCACAGCTCACAGCAACCTCCAATTCCTGGGCTCAAGCGAGTCTCCTGCCTCCGCCTCCCAAGTAGCTGGGACTACAGGCGCCCGCCACAACGCCCGGCCATTTTTTGACGGTTGCAGCCGTCATTGTTGTTTGGCGGGTCCGGGCTGGATTCAAACCCACCAGCTCAGGTGTATGTGGCTGGTGCCTTAGCCCGTTGAGCCACAGGCGCCGAGCCATCCGGGAAATTTTTAAAAAATAGTGGAGTATCACTCTGTGATTCTCCCCTGTATGCATGTTAAATACATTTGTATGCTTTTTCTCCAATAAAAAGGAAAAGAAAATCATACCCTAAATAGAAGCAAGAAAAAGTTCTTGGCTTCAGAAGTTAAATTCTAGAAATCTACCACCACTTTGTTCTAAGAAATGCCCCAGAAAAACAAATCAATAGAAATATTATCTCCTATGAATGATTAGAAAGAAAGAGACGCATTATTTTTAAATGATCAAAATTAATCAGCTGATTCAATAACTGTTAGCGTTAACAACTTAATGTTTAATTTGACATTAATAATAAACACTTACCAGAAAACAAACACGCTCATAATTGCTACAGTGACCAACAACTGAACTGACAGGACGAAGAACACTTTTGTAATGAAAGCTGAGGAAACACAAACATTATTTTTATGACACAGTATTTGAAAGTAAAAATATAAATGTAATTGCCTGTTATTGAAATGCAATGAAAGGTATGTTTCCTCTGAGCTTTTGAGGATGGGAAAGGCAGTGCTAGTGTATAATCATCAAATGAAATGCCAGAAATACAGCTCTGCAGAGCTCTTAGAGAACAGTCAGGATCGTCAGAGATGTTTTGTTAGAGATCTGAGGGTTTGTCCATTGCAGCTTCAACATTTTCTAATTTTTTTTATTTTTATTTTTTTGTAGAGACAGAGTCTCACTTTATCGCCCTCTGTAGAGTGCTTGGCATCACAGCTCAGAGCAACCTCCAACTCCTGGGCGTAGGTGATTCTCTTGCCTCAGCCTCCTGAGTAGCTGGGATTACAGGCACCTGCCACAACGCCTGGCTATTTTTTTGTTTTGCAGTTTGGCCGGGGCCAGGTTTGAACCCACCACCCTCGGGATATGGGGCCAGCGCCCTACTTGCTGAGCCACAGGGGCTGCCGTATTGTTTTTTATTTTTACATATACCTGTGTTAATTAGGTTTCCACTTTTTGCCTTCACAGAATTTAAAAGGCTTAATTTAATAACAATAACAATGTTGAAGATAAGGACTAGAAACAAAAAACAGGTAAAGAATGAACGAAGATAAATACATTCAGAAAAGAAAACAGACGATTACTGCATCGAAATATTAAGCAATATTAGTAATAATAATGCCAAGAAAGTAACGTTCACATTGTCAAATAAGACATTATAGAGTGCTTTGACTCTGAGGCTCAGTATGAAGTCATCAGT
>CAUYRH010126895.1:0-14358 GCA_963574655.1 Perodicticus potto | reverse complement strand
GAGCTGGAACATATTCTTCTTAGCAAAGTATCTCAAAAATGGAAGAAAAAGTATCCAATGTACTCAGCCCTACTATGAAGCTAATTTATAGGTTTCATATGAAGGCTATAACCCAACTATAGCACAAGAATATGGGGAAAGGGGAAAGGGAGGGGTGGGAAGGTGGAGGTTGGGGTGAAGGGTGGGTAATTGGTGGGGCCACACCTACGGTGCATTTTAGAAGGGTACAGGCAAAACTTACTAAATGCAGAATACAAATGTCTTCATACAATAACTAAGAAAATTCTATGAAGGCTATGTTAAACAGTTTGATGAAAATATTTCAGATTGTATGTGAAACCAGCACATTGTACCCCTTGATTGCACTAATGTACACAGCTATGATTTAATAATAAAAAAAAATTTGATAGTGTGTAAAGTGTGCAGGTATACTGAGATTCATATTCTATTCCTTCTCCTTAATCTGTTTTCCTTTTATTTATTTGTACCAAATTATGATAAATTGAATGTTATGTATAATTTTTAAAATGCATTTTGATATTGAGACATAGAGAACATTTTTTCCTTTTAAGACTGAATTCTTTCTTTTGCATTTCTCTTTATTATATAAATTTTATTTTATGTCTTATAAATTACCATTTATTGTCAAGAAATTTTGAAAAGGTTGTATTAAAATTGATTTTGAAATGTAAAAAAAAATATTCGAGTTAACACAGGTAGTAACAGGGTGGAGCCTGTGGCTCAAGGAGTAGAGCGCCAGCCCCATATACTGGAGGCGTCAGGTTCAAACCCAGCCCCGGCCAAAAACTGCAAAAAAAAAAAAAAAAAGAAAAGAAAACCACAGGTAGTAACAGAATCAGAAAAGAAGAGAGAGGAAGCAGAGCAGGTGCTTAGAGAACTACTAGACTCCATTAAGCATTCCAACACATGGATAATAAAAATCCTTGAGGGAGAAGATAGTCCCAAAGGTATGGAAGCCCTACTGGAAACTATCATAAATGAAAACTTCCCAAGTTTCACTAAGATCCTTTCAGATGGTTACCTAAACCCAGGTCATCTCAACTCTAACAGAACCTCTCCAAGACACATTGTAATGAACCTATCCAAAGTCAAGATGGAGAAAATCCTGCAAGCTGCTAGGAATAAGCACCAATTGACCTACAAGGGCGGAACCATTAGGTTGACAGCAGACTTTTCTACTGAAACCTTCCAAGCCAGGAGACCATGGTCATCCACTTTCAACATCCTTATCCAAAATAACTTTCAGCCTAGAATTTTGTATCCAGCCAAATTTAGCTTCAAAATTGATGGAGAAATCAAATCGTTTGCAGATACACAAGCACTGAGGAAATTTGCCACAACAAGACCAGCTCTGCAGGAATACTTACACCTATTGTCAATACTGAACACCACAATGGACCACCACCAAAGTACATATCTGGAAGCCAGAGGCCAGAATTTAGCTCTCATAATGGCACAAAGGATTAAACTACACAACAAATTGCCTCACCATAAAATGAATAGAATTCTACCACTACTATTGATACTTTCAACAAATGTCAATGGACTGAATTCCCCACTAAAAAGGCACAGGCTGCCTGACTGGATGAAAAAACATAAGCCATGTGTGTAGTGTCTTCAGGAGACAAACCTAGCCCTGAAGCACAAATCAAAACTCAGGGTTAAGGGATGGAAAACAGTGTATCAAGCAAATGGAAATCAGAAGAAAGGAGGGGTTGCAATCTTATTCTTAGATACAAGCAGATTCAAAGCACCTTCAGTTAAGACAGACAAAGATGGACACTTCATACTGGTCAAAGGAACAATACAACAAGAAGACATCTCAATACCAAACATTTACGCACCTAACTTAAATGCTCCCAGATTTATGAAACAGTCCTTGAGAGGTCTGAGCAATATGATATCCTACAACACCTTAATAGTCAGGGTCTTCAACACCCCTCTAACAGAACTGGACAGATCCTCTAAACTGAAAATAAACAAGGATACAAAGGACTTAAACACGACCCTAGAACAAATGGGATTAAATGACATATAGAACACACCATCCAAAATAAAAGAATATACTTTTTTTTTCATCAGCTCATGGCACATACTCCAAAATAGATCACATCCTAGGATGCAAATCTAACCTAAGCAAAATTAAAGGAATACAAATTATATCATGTCTCTTCTCAAACCACAAGGCCATAATGATGAAGCTCAACTCCACCAAAACTGTCCAACCCCACACAAAGTCTTAGAAACTAAACAACCTTATGCTGAATTATAGTTGGGTCCAAGAAGAGATTAAAGAGGAACTTTCCAATTTCCTCAAACACAACAACAATGAAAACACAAATTACCAAAACCTCCGGGATACAGCAAAAGCAGTCCTAAGAGGAAAATTTATCACACTAGATGCCTACCTTTGAAAAACAGAAAGTGAATGCATCAGCACACTCATTAACCACCTTATGGATTTGGAAGAAGGAGAACAATCTAACCCTAAACCAAACAGAAGAAAAGAAATAGCCAAAATCAAATCAGAGATTAATGAAATTGAAAAAAAAAAAACATTCAAAAAATAAACGAAACAAAAAGTTGGTTTTTTGAAAAAGTAAATAAAATAGATAAACTCTTGGCCAGACTTACTAGAAAGAGAAAAGTAAAATCTCTGGTAACCTCAATCAGGAATGATAAAGGAAAAATAACAACAGACACCACAGAGATATAAGAGATTATCTCTGAATACTATAAGAAACTCTGTGCCCCAAAATTTGATAATGTAGAGGAAATGGATCTATACTTGGAATCACACCCCCCTTCCCAGACTTAATGAAGATTAAATAGACCTTCTAAGTAGACCAATTTCAAGCACTGAGATTAAAGACACAATAAAAAACTCCCCCCTAAAAAATGCCCTGGTGCAGATGGCTTCATACCAGAGTTCTACCAAACCTTCAAAGAAGAGCTTATACCCATACTGCAGAAATTATTCCAAAAAATTGAGGAGGAAGGAATCTTCCCCCAACACATTCTATGAAGCAAATAACACCCAAATACCAAAACCAGGAAAAGACCCAACCAAAAAAGAGAACTACAGACCAATTTCACCAATGAATATAGATGCAAAAATTCTCAATAAAATCCTAGCAAATAGATTACAGATTATCATTTTAAAAAGTTGGTGCCTGTGGCTCAAAGGAGTAGGGCACCAGCCCCATATACCAGAGGTGGTGGGTTCAAACCCAGCTCCGGTCAAAAAAGCTGCAAAAAAAAAAAGTCATATATCACAATCAAGTAGGATCCATCCCAGGGATGCAAGCCTGGTTTAACATACGCAAATCTATAAACATAATTCACCATATCAACAGGAGCAAAAACAAAGACCATATGATCCTCTCAATAGATGCAGAAAAAGCATTTGATAAAATTCAACATCTTTTCCTAATTAGAACGCTGAAGAATATAGGCATTGGTGGCACATTCCTTAAACTAATCGAAGGCATTTATGACAAGTCCACAGCTAATTTACTGAATAGAGTAAAACAGAAAGCTTTTCTACTCAGGACTGGAACAAGACAACGGTGTCCTCTATTGCCACCACTATTCAACATAGTGCTGGAAGTTTTAGCCAATACAATCAGACAAGAGAAGGAAATTTAAGGCATCCAAATGGGGGCAGAGGAAGTGAAACTCTCCCTCTTTGCTGATGATATGATTTTATACTTAGAGAACCCCAAAGACTCACCACGAGGCTCCTGGAAGTGATCAAAAAATATAGTAATGTCTCAGGATATAAAATCAATGTTCCACAAAACAGTAGCCTGTGTGTTTGTTGTTCGGGGGTTTTATTGAGACAAAGTCTCACTATGTCACCTTTGGTACAGTGCCATGGCGTCACAGCTCACAGCAACCTCAAACTCTTGGGCTTAAGCAATTCTTTTGCCTCAGCCTTCCGAGCATCTGGGACTACAGGCACTTGCCACAAAGCCCCGCTATTTTTTTTTTTTTTTTTTTTGGCTGCACGTGTCATTGTTCAGCAGGCCAGGCCGGGCTCAAACCCACCAACTCCAGTGTATGTGGCCAGCATCCTACTCACTGAGCTATGAGTGCTGAGCCTAAATCAGTAGCCTTTGTACATGCCAATAACAGCCAAGATGAGAAGGACATCAAGGACACAATACCCTTCTCAGTAACACCAAAGAAAATGAAATACCTAGGAATATACCTCATAAAAGAAGTGAAGGACCTTTATAAAGAAAATTATGAACCCCTAAGAAAAGAAATAGTAGAAGATATCAACAAATGGAAAAACATACCATGCTCATGGCTGGGAAGAATCGACATCGTTAAAATGTCTATACTTCCCAAAGCCATCTACAGATTAAATGCCATCCTTATTAAAATACAAACATCATACTTTCAAGACTTGGAAAAAATAATTGTTCATTTTGTATGTAACCAAAAAAACCCCCATGTATCCAAGGCAATTCTTAGTAATAAAAACAAAGCTGGGGCCATCAGCCTACCGGACTTCAGGCTGGACTACAAGGCCATAGTGATCAAAATAGTATGGTATTGGTGCAAAAATAGAGACATAGAAATTTGGAACCAAATAGAAAACCAGAAGATGAACCAAACATCTTACAGCCACCTAATCTTTGATAAACCAAACAAGAACATACCCTGGAGAAAAGAATCCCTATTCAATAAATGGTGCTCAGAGAACTGGATATTCACGTGTAAAAGATAAAACTGGACCCACATCTATCTCCACTCACAAAATTGATTCAAGATGGATAAAAGACCTAAGTCTAAGGCACAAAACAATTAAAATCCTCAAAGAAAGTGTGGGGAAAACACTACAAGCTATCAGCCTGGGGAAGGACTTTATGAGGAAGACTTCCATGGCAATGGCAACAACAACAAAAATAAAGAAATGGGACTTAATGAAACCGAAAAGCTTCTGTACAGCTAAGGTGACAAGAACCAAAGCAAACAGACAACCTATACATTGGGAAAGGATATTTGCATATTTTGACTCAGACAAAAGCTTGATAACTAAGATCTACAGAGAACTCAAATTAACAAACATTTTAAAAAGTCAACAATCCCTTAGATCACTGGGTAAGAGAAATGAATCGAAACTTCTCTAAAGAACACAGATGAATGGCTAACAATCATGAAAAAATGTTCATCGTCCCTAATTATTAGGGAAATGCAAATCAAAACCACCCTGAGATATCATCTAACCCCAGTGAAAATGGTCCTTATCACAAAGTATCAAAACTGCAGATGCTGGCGTGCATGTGGAGAGAAGGGAACACTTTTACATTGTTGGTGGGACTGCAAACTAATACAACCTTTTTGCAAGGCAGTGTGGAGAATCCTCAAATAACTCAAGCTAGACCTCCCATTTGATCCTGCAATCCCATTGCTAGGCATCTACCCAGATGAAAAAAAATCCTCTTATCACAAGGACACTTGTACTAAACTATTTATTGTAGCTCAATTTACAATCGCCAAAATGCGGAACAGCCTAATGTGGAATACTATTCAGCCACCAAAAAATAGTATTGCATTGTTTTTATTCAGTGAGAACCAAGTTAGCCTTGAGTAATCTTTATCCTGTGTTCCAAAACACTATTATGCTTATTGTACTTAATAAAAGAAATTGCCTTACATGCATTCCTTTTTCTGTTTTCTGCCTCTTCCCTAAATAGTTGCCTTTTAGTGCAGTAACAGTTAAATCCTACAGCATAACCAATAACTCGCATATGAAGTAAAAAAGGAATACTGTGAAAGGGGAGTACTCTTATACAGCCAATTCTTTTATTATATATTTATGCATTTTTACAATCTAAAACTGGTATTTTCAAATAATAGGAAACTTATTTTTTACAGTTTATCTTGTTTCTACATGGAAGACTAAATAAATCCACGCTTATTGCTAAATGCGGTCTTTGCCAACTAAATATAAGATGCAGCATTTTTAGAAATTTACCAAGTGAATGTTTCTACAGTATTGTTTGCCAATTTTTAAATAAAGTCATGATCAGTGTGCAAAAAAAAAAAATATGGAATACTATTCAGCCACTAAAAAAGATGGAAACTTTACATCCTTTGCGTTAACCTGGATGGATGTGGAACACATTATTCTTAGTAAAGCATCCAAGAATGGAGAAATAAGAATCCTATGTACTGAATTCTGATATGAGGACAATTAAGGTCCTAGTACACGATGGAAGGTGGGTGATGGGGAGAGCTAAGAAGGGGAGGGAAAGAGTGGGGGGAGTCAAGGAATGTGGTGTACCTTTTGGGGGCAGGACACAAATATAAGAGGGTCCTAATCTAAAAAAAGCAATTAATGTAACCTGGTTCTGTGTACCCTCAATGAATTCACAACAATAAAGGAAAAAAAGACCCAGAAGACAATGAATCAACACCTTTGAAATACTGAAGATAAAAAAAAACAAAAATCTGTCAACCTGTAATTTTATGTTCAAAAAAGAAAGCAAAATACACCAGGAAAATTAAAGTAAAATTCCAAAAAAGTATTCAAAAATGGCAGAGGAATGGAGAGATAGAAAAAAAAAAAAAAACAGCAGACAGAAAATGGAACTGGTAGACTCAAACCCAAACATATTAATAGTTATAGTAAATGGTTATGAGCAACAGAATTCAGTTAAAAGATAGAGATTGTCACAATAGAAAAAATAGACACAAGATCCAAAAATATGCTATCTACAAGATACATACTTTACAAAACAGGAAGGTTGAAAGTAAATGTATGGAAAAAAGGTAAATCATGCAAAAGGAAGCATAAAAAGATTGGAATCACTATATTAGTAGTAAATAGAATACATTTCAAAACAAAATGCAATACCATTCATAAAGAGAAACACTTCATTATAATAAAAGAGTCAGTTTAAATGGGAGAGAGTGAAAGATACCCCACAGAGTGGAAGAAACTATCTGCAAATAATAAGGGTCCATTATCCCAAATATGTCAAAAATTCTTACAAGTCAACAATAAAAGGACAATCAACTCCATTTATAAAAGGACAAAGGACTTGAATAGATATTTCCCCAAAGAAGATATACACATGGACAGCAAGCATATAAAAAGATGCTCAATATCATTAGTCTTTAGAGAAACTCAAATCAAAACCAAAATGCGATACTATTTCACATCTATTAGAATGGCTATAAGCAAAAAATAACAAGTGTTGGCACAGTTGTGGACAAACTGAAAGTTTTGTACATTGCTTATGGGAATGTAAAATGGTGAAAGACAGGTACTCAAATGACACCTTGTAGACAAACATTCATAGGAACATTATTCATAATAGCCAAAATGTGAAAATAACCCACATATCTATCAACTGATGAATAAACATGATATATCCACAAAGTAAAATATTATTCAGCCATAAAAAGCAATGAGATATAAATACATGTTGCAACATGAATGAATCTTAAATACATGATGCTGAGTGGAAGTAGCCAGACAAGAAAGGTCACATACTGTATGATTTCATTTATATAAGATAAGCACAACAGAAATCCACAGAAACCTAAAGCAAACTAGTGATTGCCAGGGCTGGAGGGAGGGAGAAATGGGTAATAACTATTTAATGGGTATGGGATTTCCTTTTGGGATGATGAAAATATTCTGGAGCCAGGAAGTCATGATGATTGTACAATATCGTAAATGTACTAAGTACCACTGAATTATACCCCTTAACATGGTAAAAATGTGTATTTTACAAAAACAAGAATAAATCAGTTCTAGCAGTATGTAAAATTAATAAGACATCTTGACCAAGTAAGATTTATCCAAGGAATCTACAGTTGGTTCTAACATATTTTTTTAATTTCCAATTAATATAAGGGTATATACAGTTAGGTTACATTGTTTGCATTTGTTAGGTAAAGTTCAAGTCGTGTTTGACTCCCTCACCCAGGAGTGTGCCATACACCCCTACATCGCACCTATTAGGTGGGAGCTTACTGAGCCCCTTCCCTTCTTCCTGAACTTAATTGTGATTTTCCTCTTATGTGAGCCTGTAGTTGTTCATCTAATAGTTTCAAAATAGTATTGAAGACATGGGATGATTGTTTTTCCATTCTTGAGATACTTTACTAAGAAGAATGTGCTTCAAATACATCCGGGTAATTACAAAAGATGGAGACTTTCCATTCACGGGTTGATGGGCACTTGGATTGTTTCCATGTCTTTGCAATTGCGAATTGAGCTGATATAAACACTCAAATGCAAATGTCCTTATAGTAAAACGATTGTTTTTTCTTCCGAGTAGATACCTAATAATGGGATTGCAGGATCAAATGAAAGGTCTACTTTTAGCTGTTTGAGGATTTTTTTAAAGATCAATATAATTCACCAATATAACTATTTCAATAGATGCAGAAAAATACTTGACAAAATCCAACATCCATTTATGATAAATAAAATTCTCAGCAAAATAGAAATAGGAAGAAATCACAACTTGATAAAAGGCACATACAGAAAACTTATAGCAAACCTGCACAAACGGGGAAGACCAAATGCATTGCGCCTGAGAGTGGAAACAAAGCAAGACCTTTTGCTCTCACTGCTTCTATGCAACATTGTACTAGGGATCCTAGCCAATGAAATTAGTCAAGACAAAGAAAAATAAAACAAGTAAAGCAGTCTCTCTTTGCAGATGACATGATCATTTGTGTAGAAAATCTAAAACAAAAGCAGATAGTCTCTAAACCAGATAGGCTAGCATAGACAAAGGAGCTTTGGCCACATTAAGGGCCTCAGCATCCTTGCCAAAGACCAAACAGAGAAAGGGGAGAGGCCTCTTCTGGGAGAATGGGGACCAAAGACCCCATTCTTGGCAAAGGAGGGCACCCCTAGAAAAAGAGGAAAGTTAAAAGCAAGCTGAGTAAGTGAGAACAAAGAAAAGTCAGCTAGTTTACATTTAAGCTAGCCATTGCTAGCAAGCTTCTTGCCTTTTCTGAAATTCCAGCCTGTTGGGGATACAGCTTAGGAACACCCTGCTGGGTCTGTGAGCACTCTGAGGAGAATAATGGCCATAGAAGAGACTGTGGCAAGTCCTAGTAAAAGATACATCTTCTAGGGCTTTTCCTGACCATTAAACAGGCAAAGCACATACCCATTGTGGAGATTTGCATTTGCCTGGGGCAGAGATCAACGGAGTAGCTCAAGGCCTGAGATATGGGCAGAAAGAGCTTAAATCCCTTATGCAGAGGAAGGTCCTCTGTGGTGGTGATGGGAGGAAAATGCCTCCCTCCCACCAATTCCTCAGAGGAGATTAATGCCAGAGACATTTTACTCCACAGAGAACTAGTGGGCCATTGGTGGAGCCTACAAATGGGCGCTGGACCCCTGAGCTCCCATTTTTAATTCTACTCTATGTCTCATGTCTCTTTCTTTACAGTTATTTTGAACCCTATATTTCTTTAGTCGGTCACTGTCAGTTTCCAAAGGTCTTAGCAGACCCTGCTCCTGGGGTGGGATCCTAACAGCCTCCCAAGAATGAACTCAGAAAAACAAGAAAAAGACATTAGAAACGATACTGAGAATTTTCTTCTCAAAGAAAGAATGGGGGTAGTGATCAAAATGTGAGTGGTTCTTTCTGTTTCCGAGATTCCCATTAGTTTTCTGACTCTCCAGGGAGCTCCCAGAATACGCAGGATAAAATGAACTTCACAGAAAAAAGAAATTGGGCACACACACACAAACAGAAAAAAAGAGATGGACTAAATATATACCAAAATAATAGAAGCTACGGTCACTAAAGATAGTGGAGAGTTCAGGGTTTTTTGTGGTTGTTTTCCGCTTTTTTGATTTTTCCAAATTTACTTTTATAATGAGCCTGTTTACTTTTGAAATAGAAACGTGCTTTTACATGACTTTGTAATTTGGGCTAATCTCGTGGGGTTAGGTGATATCTTAGAGTGAGAACAATATAACCTAAAAAATGTGTACCCTCATATTAAAATAAAAAATAAATTTTGAGAAATTTGCTTTTAACTGGAAAAAAAGGTCAAAACACAAATGACAAATTGGGAAAAAAAGATGTGCAACAGGACAGATGGAGCTATGATCTTCAATACACAAAGAGTTTTTTAAATCAATTAAGAAAAGATCACTTGAGAATCCAAAAAGTCATGCATAAACAGAAAACAAACACACGAGAAGGTGTTCAACCTCACTAAAAATTAAAGAAATGCAAATTAAAACAACTCAGAGTGGCGATAACAAAAACTTTATGAATTAAAAAACACCAAAAGAGGTTGTGAGGGGAAGGCAAGATCATTCATGTAAACTGTTACACTGTGTAAATATTGTAAGTACTATCACAGCTTTGTAAATATGGGTCAGTATATTAACATTATAAGTCCATGTTTATACATGAAGGACAGAGGGAAGGAAGAAAGGAAGAAAAGAAAAATACTTAACTGTGGCTACCTTTAGCTTGAGAAATTTTGTAATTACTTTGTACTGTTTCAAATCTTAGCATGTACATGCATTAAATTTTATAAACACTTAACTTTGATAAACACTGTATCTTGGTTTTCTACTTTGTAAAATGGTAATGATAATTGTCCAGCTCATCTCAGAAGGTAATTGTGAATACCAAACAAGAAAATGCAGGTACATGAAAGAGATTTATAATCTTTATATGGCAATCCATAAACTGCATAAAAGTTAGGTATTATTACTAATCATGATTTTTTTTTCAGCTACAGGAAACCATTTTATGACTTGGGATTTATAATGAATAGGTCCAAGAAAGTTTAATTTAGGAGAAAAGATAAATGAGAAATAAAGGCTAAAAACATTGCTACAAAATGTATTAGCGGAAGAAAGCTTTTGTCTTGTTTGCCTTCGAGGCTAGAGCAGAAAAAATAAAAAGTGTCAAGAAAAATATATAAAAGCCTATGCAAAAAGTTATATCTGTGCTAAATAAAAATTTAGTCCTATATAACATTTTTGAGGCCCTTAAAAACGAAGATATAAAATCCCAAATGACGTTCCACGGGAGCCTCATAATTAAAGAACAGTCAATTTAGGCCAAGGTGATCCAAAGAGAAATATGTCCCCTCCATGCTGAGTGAATTTTAAACAGGTGTTTGCAGGTATCAATAAAGCTAAATGTTAAGGGGAAACAGAAAAACAACGAGACCTCAGAGTATTCAATGGAGGTTGAAATTGCAACAATCTAACCCCCTACACTCACTATTAAAAGCTCATTAACTCCCAGCTGTTCATCCATTAGGCTAAGAGAAGAAAAAGCGTATGCCCTCCCTGTCACATATTTATACCAGAGGTTTTCATCTCATAAAAAGGGAGAGAGAGAGGAGATAAGGAGAAGATAACAATCATAATTACATCACCAGGCTGTGGAGAAAGCTGTGCTAAATGAAATAAACCTCTCAGGCAATAACGTCAGATGAATGTCCAAAGTCTGCCACGGAAAGAAGAGAGGAGGGGCAATGCCTGTGGACACCCCAGGACTCGTCCTTGAGCCACTTACATGCCAGCATCCCAGGACTCGCTCACCAGAGCTAATCTACATTACAAGCAGCAGCATCTTCCAAAGAAATATTTTCACCCAGTTGTTCACTATGGTGCACAGTCCCTGACCACATCAAATTAAACAAAAGAAGGCAAATAGACTACAAATCAGATTTAAAGCAATCTATGCACAAACCATGGTTTACACTTAGATGGAGCTGCTTGTTGTGTAATAAAGCTTCTAGACCAGTGCTGAAAAACTGGCAACTCGCAAGCTGGATTCCAGCCCACAGGTGTTTCATTTGGCTCAGGACTCACAAAAATTTTTAACTGTTTTGCTGTCTGTGTTTAAAAATCAAGAGATTTAACACAGTGACCTCTCTCCAGCTTGTCCAGCGAAGTTGGAAGATTGCAAGGTTAAGTCCATGTTGGCATATTTCCGAAAGAGACAAGACTAATCCCTTTCAGGTGTTTTGAGTTTTTTGACCCATTATAACCCCAGAAGAAGAAAACTTTAAAATAATATACAGGTTTCCCTCGCATGGTGGCTACTCTTTCTGTCGTCTTTCACAGCATTATCTTTACAGCCCCATCCTCATCTATCTGGAGACATTCCCAACACCTTTCCCTGCTACCCTGCCCACACTCCTGCTCCTCCTCAGATTGCCAGTCACCTCTGCCTCGGAACACCTGCTCTCACCTGGAACATCTCTTTCCCCAGATATCATCAGGGCTGGCTTCTTTATCTCCTGCAAATCCTTAATCCAACATTCTTTTCCCAGGGAAGTTATCCTGGATAATCCTAGGTAAAAGCACACATCTTTGATGTACAGAATTCTCAGTTTGATGCAGTCCCACTTGGTAATTTTTGGTTTTGTCACCATGTTTTGGTGTCTTATCCAAAAAATCTTTGCCAAGACCAAGGCCACGGAGCTCTTCTCCTATGTTTTTCTCTAGGAGTTTCATGATTCCAAGTCTCATGCTTACGTCTAAAGCATTTTTGTTGATTTTTGTATAGGGTATAAAATAAGGGCCCAATTTCTTTTCTTTTTTGCATGTGGATATCCAGTTTTTCCAACACCATTTATTGATTGAAAAGAGTGTCCTTATCCCAGTGCATATCCTTGATGTCTTTGCAAATATTAGTTGACCATATATGCATAAGTTTATTTCTAGGTTTTCTATTCTTGATCTGTGTGGCTGCTTTTATGCTGGCACCAAACTGTTTTGATGATTTGAAGTTTGCTAAGGGGGTAGCTCTCAAGTATTCCCACCATACACACACACAAAAGTAACTATGTACTGTGATAGATACGCAAATTAGCCCAATTATGTTAATCATTTCACATAGTGTTTGTATATCAAAATATTACATTGTATCCCTTAAATATATTTAATTTTTATTTGTCAATTATACCTTAATAAAGTTGGAGGGGTGCACATCTTTGGCCCTGCTTTAATTTTCTCCCTAGAATTTATGATATCTGACATATTACTTTATTTGCTTAATATTGTCTACACATACACACAATATTTGACTCAAGATTTGTTCTTGAACAAAGTTTCTGATTTGTTCACAATCGTATCATCACTTGCTTCTAATAGTGCCTGACCCATAGTAGCCACTGATGAAATACCATTTAGACAAATTAACTTTGTTTCTCATCAGAAAACAAGAGCAAAACGCCCACTTAACACATACCCCACACATATCAATGAAATAGTGTGACCTAAAATGAAAGTACAATTCACTGGGAATACACTTGTCCTATAAGAAAGGCTAAAGGATATTCTTCAGGCTGAAGTGCAATCATATCAGAGGGAGACTTGAAGAAAGAGCATCAGTAAAGGAAGAGCCACAGAAATAGTTAATATCTGAGTAAATATCTATTTTTGTCCTCTTAAATTATTAAAATGCATATGTTGAAAGTAAAATTTATACACATAACATTTTCTGGTAGAGTGTTCAATGTACATAGGTGCAATATTTATGACAATTATCATATAAACAGAGGGGGATAAAAAGAACATATGCTTGTGAGACGTCCACATTTTGCTTAGTTATCAAAACACGAACCCTAAAGTAAATTGTAAAGTATTAGCTATGTATATTTTAAGCCCTAGAACCACTACCAAAAAAACTAACACAAAGAGATATAGCCAAAAATCCAATAGAAAACTGAGTGAAATACTAGAATTATTCAAATAAACTAAAAGGAAACAGGAAATGGGAAGAAGGAAGTAAAAAGCAGGGTTGACAAACAGAAAAAAAAACAAAATGGTATACCTAACTTCTACTATATTCATAATTATATTAAATGTAAATGATCAAAACATACTTATTAAAAGATGGAAAGTATCAAAATAGATAAAATGAGAATATTCATAATTTAACAAAGGATACTCTGTTGAAAAAAACATGCTGAGCACAGTCAAGTGACTAATGGTATACAGTAAACTCTAAGGTGGGAGGTCAGTGTCACATGCATTAATAGTACAAATGGACTGGGTGGCTCATGCCTGAAATCAATCCCAGCACTCTGGGAGGCTGAAGCAGGTGGATTGACTGAGCTCATGGGTTCGAGACCAACCTAAGCCAGAGCAAGCCTTGTCTCTACAAATAGTCAGGCATTGTGGTGGGTGCCTGTAGTCACAGCTACGAGGGAGGCTGAGGTGAGAGAATCGCTTAAGCCCAAGAGTTTGAGGTTGCTGTAAGCTATGATGCCATAGCACTCTACCGAGAGTGACAAAGTGAGACTCTGTCTCAAAAAAATAATAATAAAGAGCAGAGAGAGGGAAGGGAGGGTGGGGTCTCA
>CAUYRH010126892.1:0-23343 GCA_963574655.1 Perodicticus potto | reverse complement strand
AAAAACAAAGACCATATGATTCTCTCAATTGATGCAGAAAATGCTTTTGATAATATCCAGCATCTCTTCAGGATCAGAACACTTAAGAAAATGGGTATAGAGAGACATTTCTTAAACTGATAGAGGCTATCTACAGGAAACCCACAGCCAATATTGTATTGAATGGAGTTAAATTGAAATCATTTCCACTTAAATCAGGAACCAAACAATGTTGCCCATTGTCTCTGAACACAGTAAATAAAGCATGCAGACCGCCCTCAGAATGGGAGAAGATATTTTCAGGTTATATCTCCAACAATGGTTTAATAACCAGAATCTACAGAGAACTGAAACATATTAGCAAGAAAAGAACAAGTGATCCCATCTCAGGGTGGGCAAGGGACTTAAAGAGAAACTTCTCTGAAGAAGACAGGCTCATGGCCTACAGACATGTGGAAAAATGCTTATCATCCTTAATCATCAGGGAAATGCAAATCAAAATTACTTTGAGATATCATCTAACTATACTAAGATTAGCCCGCATCACAAAATCCCAAAACCAGAGATGTTGGCGAGGATGTGGAGAAACGGGAGCACTTCTATACTGCTGGTGGGAATGCAACCTAATATGTTCCTTTTGGAAAGATGTTTGGAGAACACTTAGAGATCTAAAAATTGGCCTGCCATTAGATCCTACAATTCTTCTACTAGGTATATATCCAGAAGACAAAAAAATCACACTATAACAAAGATATTTGTACCAGAATGTTTATTGCAGCCCAATTCGTAATTGCTAAGTCATGGAGGAAGCCCAGGTGCCCATCAATCCACAAATGGATTAATAAATTGTGGTATATGTACACCATGGAATATTATGCAGCCTTAAAAAAAGATGGAGACTTTACCTCTTTCATGTTTACATGGATAGAGCTGGAACATATTCTTCTTAGTAAAGTATCTCAAGAATGGAAGAAAAATGTCCAATGTACTCAGCCATACTATGAAACCAAGTTCTAGATTTCATATGCAAGCTATAACCCAATTATAGCCCAAGAGTATGGGGAAAAGAGATAGGGAGGGGAGGGGAGGGGGAA
This sequence comes from Perodicticus potto, assembly GCA_963574655.1. Taxonomy (NCBI): domain Eukaryota; kingdom Metazoa; phylum Chordata; class Mammalia; order Primates; family Lorisidae; genus Perodicticus; species Perodicticus potto. The sequence continues at coordinate 22,270 of CAUYRH010126892.1, read as the reverse complement.
GATGGGTGAAGGGAGGGTAATTGGTGGGTCCACACCTACGGTGCATATTACAAGGGTACATGTGAAATTTACTGAATGCAGAATATAAAGGTCTTAACACAATAACTAAGAAAATGCCATGAAGGCTATGTTAACCAGTTCGATGAAAATATTTCAAATTGTATATAAAACCAGCACATTGTACCCCACGATTGCATTAATGTATACAGCTATGATTTAATAAAAAACAAAGAGAGACCTTGTAAAGACTTTTGGCCCTTTTTACCATGTGAGAATATAGTAAAAATAAAAAAAAAATAGCTCTCAATGAACCAGGAAGAGGCCATCATCACATATGGAGTCTGTTGTTGACCGAAATGTTGTTACATAGTACATGGCAATATTTCTGTTCTGCATAATTACCCTGACTAGAACTTCCAGTAAAACATTAAGTAGAAATGACAAAAGTAGACATCCTTCTCCTTTTCTTAAGGGGAAAGAATTTATTCTTTCAGTATTAACTATGATGTTACCTGTGGGATTTTTTGATGCATTTTATTGGGTTAAAGAAATTTCCTTCTCCCTGGGTGAAGGACTCAACTACAACTTGAACTTTACCATGGAAATGAGAACAACATAACCTAAACATTTGTGTCATTGTACTAATTTAAAATAAAAAAAGTTTCCTGCTAGTCCTGGTTTGGTGTTTCTATCATGAAAAAGTGTCAAATTTTGTCATAAGCTCTTTCTGTGTTAATAGAAAACCTCTATTTTTTCTACACGCACACTTTTGATACCAAATATATGGGGTTTTCCCTAATGTTAAGCAATTTTCCAACTTCCCAGGTACAAACCAGATATCCTACAATTCAGTTATGACACTCACTACTCAGAGTTAGCTCAGACCCCACAGATTTAGGGCTCAGCCACCATCGTTTCTGCCCTTCACCCCTCCCAGTTCAGATGTCAGTTCCAAGTCCAGGTTGTCACTCATATTTCTGACCAAGTGGTGGTATATTGAGGGTTCCCACAACTCCCTCCTCTGGTTTATAATCTGATAGAATGGCTCACAGAACTAAGGAAGGTGGTTTACTTAGGTTTACCAGTTTGCTATAAATGACAGAACTCAGAAACAGCCAAATGGAAGAGATGCATAAAGTGAAGTTTCTGGGAAGGGGCAGGGAACTTCTGGGCCATCATCTTTAGGTGGGTCACCCTCCCAGCACCTCCCTACGCTCACTATCCTGGAAGCTGCCTGATTGATTAATCATTGGCCATTGGTGATTAAGTCAATCTCCAGCACCACTTCTCCCCCAAGGTTGGGCTGAATCTAATCAATGATTGGTTCCCCTGGCAACAGCCTCCATTCTCTGAGAGTCAGCTTAGTAGCACAAACTCAAGTATAGTGGAAAGGTGCTATTATAAATAACAGAAGAACATCTTTTCTCCTTATTGCTCAGGAAAGTCCAAGAATTGTAGGAGCTCTGTTCCAGGCACCAGGAATGAGACCAAAAATACATACTCTTCTTTTAATCACATCTCATGTGTCTGTTGAGATTATCACTCACGTGTTTTTGTCCTTTGCTCTATTAATATGATGTACTACTTTAATTGAATTTTGGATGTCCAACCATGATCATGATGTATCATCATGTTTATATGTTAGAATTGTTTTGATAGTACTTTTTGGGAATATTTTTGTACTATTATTGAAATATTGATAAGTGGTTCCATTTCCTGCTGTGACTTTGGTTTTGGTATCAGAATAACACCAGTCTCATTGAATGAATTGGAAAGTGTTCTCTACTCTTATTTTTTTAAAGAGTTCATAAAAAATTGCTATTAATTCTTTCATTATTTGGTAGATTTCAGCAGTGTAGCAATATTGTCCTGGGCTTTTCTGTTTTTTTGTGAGAACTTTTTTGATCATTAATTTTATCTTTTTATCTGTTATAAGCCTACTCATATTTACAATTTCTTCTAGTGTCAATTTTCATAGCTTATATCTGTCTAGGAATTTTTCTACTTCATCGAAATTACCTAACTTTTTTGGCATATGGTTGTTCATAGTATTAACTTATAATCCCTTTCATTTTGGTAACATCATTAGTGATGTTGCTTCTTTTATTCCTGACTTTACTAATTCAAGCTTTTTCTACCCTTTTAATTTTTTTAAAAGACAGTCTAGTTTAAATGTCTATCCATTTTGTTAACTTTCAAAGAACCTAAATTTGGGTTTTCATCCATTTTTCTCTGTTGTTTTTCTAGTATCTATTTTATTTATTTTTGCTTTAATCTTTATTATATCTGCCTTTCTGCTTGCTTTGGGTTTACTTTGGTCTTTTTCTACTTTTAAGTTTATTCATTTGAGACCTTTCTTCTGTATAAATATAGGCATTTACAGTCCAGATTTCCTGTTACGCCCTGCTTTAGTTACATACCCTAAGTTTTAGTGTGTTGTGTTTTTGTTTTTGTCCACCCTGAACTGTTCTCTAATTTCTATTATGACCTCTTCATTGACTTGTTAGTCATTTAATAGCATGGTGTTTATTTTCCACATATTTGTGAATTTTCAGTTTCCTTATATTATTGATGTCTAATTTCATTCCATTGTGGTCAGAGAATAGCTTTGTATGATTTCAATTTTTTTATATTCAGTGGAGCTTGTTTTGTGGGCTACCATATAGTCTATCCTGGAGAATATTCTCTGTGAATTTGAGAAAAATGTGCATTCTGTATTTTGCTGTTCTGGGTGGTATGTTCTACAAAAGTCTACCGGGTCTAGTGGATTTGTAGTGTTGTTCAAAACTCTGACAACCTTGTGGATTTTCAGCCTATTTTTTCTTTCCATTATTGACATGTTAAAGTCTTCAACCCTTATTGTTGAATTATCTGTTTTTCCTTGAGTTTTGTCAGGTTTTGCTTCATGTATTTTGGGGCTCTTGTTAGATGTATTGTAATGGTTATATTTTCCTATTGCATGGATGCTTTCATTATTATAAAATACTCTGTTTTATTTCTAGTAACTTTTATTATTTTAAAGTCCATTTTGCTTGTTATTAGTATAGTCACTCTAGCTCTCTGTGATTGCTATTACATGATGTATCTTTTTTCATTCTTCTACCTTCAAACTATTTGTATTTTTGAATCTAAAGTGTGTCTCATATAGTTGAGTCCTTTTTTTGAAAAAAGAAAAATCCGATCTGACAATCTCTGTCTTTTGATTATTGAATTTCTTAATCCATTTTCTTTTTTTCTTTTTTACTGGAAGAACATCTCTTTCCTCCAAATTCTTTTTTTTTTTTTATTGAATCATAGCTGTGTACATTAGTGCAATCAAGGGATACAATGTGCTGGTTTCATATACAATCTGAAACATTTTCATCAAACTGTTTAACATAGCCTTCATGGCATTTTCTTGGTTATTGTGTGAAGACATTTGCAGGCGTAGTGGTGTGGGCCTGTAGTCTCAGCTGCTCAGGAGGCTAAGGTAGAAGGATCACTTTAGCCCAGGAGTTCAACACTGTCAACCAAATAAAAAAAAAAAAAAGGACTAGAGTCTTTACATGGCTTTTGTATAATGCATCAGTGTGGATGTGCATGTTTGTTTTCTGATTCATTTATTTTTTTTGCATGTTGTTTTCTGATTTGAAAAAACATAATTACAATATGATGTTAACAAAAAAAAGGAATAAAGCACTGATACATGTTCAAACCTACACGATGTGGAGAACCTTGAAAATATTATCCTAAGTAAAAGAAGGTAGTCAGAGAGTATGATTGCATTCCATGAAATGTCCAGAATAGAAAGAAAGTAGATTAGTGGTAGCCAGGTGCTGGGGTTGACAGAAAACGATTGTTTAAGGATACAGAGTTTCTTTGGGGCACAATTAAAGTGTTCTAAAATTGGGCAGGGTGCAGTGGCTCACACCTGCAATCCCAGCACTCTGGGAGGCCGGGGCAGGTGGACTGCCTGAGCTCAGGAGTTTTTGGAGTGAGATCTCCTCTCCAAAACAAACAAACAAACAAAAAAATGCCAGGTGTTGTGGCGGCCTCCAGTAGTCCCAGCTACTTGGGAGGATGAGGCAAGAAGATTGTCTCAGCCTAAGAGTTTGAGGTTGCTGATGCCACCGCACTCTACCAAGGGCAAAAAAGCGAGATTCTGTCTCAAAACAAAAAAAAAAGAAAAAAATTAAAGAGTTCTAAAATTGATTACATCGATGGTTGCACAACTTTGTGATTATACTAAAACACATATATTGTATACTTTAAATGCATAAATTTTTTTTTTTTTTTGCAGTTTTTGGCCGGGGCTGGGTTTGAACCCGCCACCTCTGGCATATGGGGCCAGCGCCTTACTCCTTTGAGCCACAGGCTCTGCCCTAAATGCATAAATTTTATGGTATGTGCATTACCTTTCAATAAAGCCAATATGGAAAAAAATTAGAAAATCATTCCAGAGGGTTCAGCCATCCTGGGAGCAGAGTCTAAGGCCACCTCCATGGGGAATGGGAACAGAAAGGTAAATTATAGCATTTTAGTATCAGGCTCCAAAAAGGAGGCCTAATCCCAGACTCCCTCATCTGAATTAGACTTTACCTGGCCACCTTTCCTGGGTAACTCTGCCTGGCCTGTTAGTGTCCCAAGACCCACAACATGTGGGTGTCTTCTGAGTCAGGAAAGAATTGAAATCATGGATGCCAGAGTTATTAGATGAAGTAGTGCTTCTGTCACAGACAACATTTAAAAGTCTGAAATGAACAGAGTAGATTTGGGGGTGTATGAGCAATGGCAGGGCTCATCTCTGCTCTCCCAATGAAAGACTAGCTCCAGGAGTCTGGCAAGATGCAGCCACGTGGGGAGTCAGAGCAGTGGAGACAGCTGGCATTGGGAGCCCTGTGGTAGGAAGTTCCAGGAGTCTATCATTGGGATTGAATAAAGGACCATCTCTGATCTCAGCAGCTATCTCTAGAAGGTGTGCCCAGACCCATCAAGGGAAAGCAGCAGTTTCCAAATTGCCAAGGGCACATCAGTGGTAATGTTTCCAAGACATAATAAAAAGAGGTGTCCAGGATGCTGAACTCAGGGGGCAGGGACACAAGGCAGTGTGTGGGGCACCTGGGCGGAGGTGCCCTGGAGGGACAGTCAGGGGCCAAGTGAGCCTGAGAGGCTGAACTCCTAGCTATTCAGGAAGGACGTCTAGGGAACGGGGAGGAGCATTAAGAGGGACGCTGGGGGCGGCCCCCGTGGGTAACTCCACACACAGGGCAGCCTGGGGGGAGGCAGGCACAGGCCACTGCTGCTGGGCTTCCTGCCAGGCTGGTGGTGCTAACGCACGGGTGTCAGGAAGGCAGGCTTAGAGGTGGAACGAGGCAGGAAGGAGAAGGCCGGGCACCATCTGGTTGCGTAGACTGGAAAGGAGAGAGAATCCGGCTCAGAGCACCGAGACTAAGGGGCTCAGGCACGAGGTCTGGGCCGTGAGCTCCACACCCTTACGGGGTTAGTCCCAGGGGAGGGTGGGGCATGCTCGTGCAGGGCTCAGGGGGTGGCTCCTTGTGTTTCCCTCCACTGGCTGGGGCTGACGGCAGAGGGTGCCCAGGCCCCCAGCCGGCTGCAAGGAACGGTCAGGAGCCAGAGGACAGGGCGTCGGGGGCTCGGGAGTCCTGGTCAGAGTGAGTCTGCTTCATGGCAGTGGAAGCTGTAGCTTTCCAATGTGTTGTTTCTTTTTCCTTTCAAAAGAGCACTAGAGAGTGGCTACCTGGACTCCCGTGCCCTTCTGGATCCCAGAATACGTAACTAAGTTGGGGGCCCGCTCCTCACCTGACAGGGCAGCTGGCTACACAGCCCTTTCTAGCCCTAACAGGGCTCCCCAGTTACCCCCCCCACACACATCACAGTGATAAGTTTGCTCTTCATTGGCTCAATATGCAAACATGAGCCCAAACATTTCTTTCTTTCTTTTTTTTTTTTTTGAGACAGAGTCTCACTTTGTCACCCTTGGTGGAGTGCCATGGCATCTTAGCTCACAGCAACCTCAAACTCTTGGGCTTACGAGATTCTCTTGCCTTAGCCTTCTGAGTAAGCTGGGACTACAGGCACCTGCCACAACACCCGGCAATTTTTAGAGACGAGGTCTCACTCTGGCTCGGGCTGGTCTCGAACTGGTGAGTTCTGTCAATCCACCTGCCTCAGCCTCCCAGAGTTCTCACCAAGCGTCACATCAAATATGGCAGTTTCAGGCTGCCTCGTTCTGTAAGGCTGAATTTAGGCACAAGATTGCCTCAATTTATCCATTCTTCTTTCTCTTATTTATTCCATATTAACCCCTGAGCCACTCCCCACTTCAACTATGCAGATTCTTAGGCCAACAAAAAAAAAGCACTTTCTGGATCCGGTTCCACTATCTTTTACCTTTCTAAAATAATCACTAAGAGAAAGTAAAAGCAGTTTTTCAGTTACTTGAAAGACTTCACCTCGTTTAGACTTTTGCTAATTTGCATGGTTTGGCTTACAAACTTAGTAATGTCTCAAATGACAAGTATCTCTCGTGAGCAATACACACATAACTGTCCCTCAGCAAAGGTTCACATACCTCCCAAACACGTCGCCGTGCAAGGGGTAAACCCTGCGTACTCCCAGTCGTAAGTCATCTCACTGTCCTCCTGGAGGGGACTGTCCAGCTCTTGGGAGCCCAGGCTCTCATCACACACTTCCAGGAGGCAGGGCCGCTCTGTGGGCAGCATGGGGCCTTCACACTCTTCCTCAGGCAGCTCCGTCTCCGTCTGCGTGAACTTGAGGAGCACGCGGCACTTCACCTCTCGGACCTGAACGCCTGGCCCACACGTGGTGCTGCACGCTGACCAGGGCTCCGGAATGAACCTGGGGAAACACAGGGAGCCACCAGAGAGGGCACTGATGGTCATTCAATAGAGGCCCCCAAAGGAGGAGCAGCAAGCCTTCAGTGAAGGCAAACGACCAGCTTCATTTGGAGGGAACACCATACTTTTGTTGATGGTCGCTTATGTGGTTAACAAACTTTCAAATCTTATTAGCAACAGAAAGAATTCTTCCCTAAAGATAGACTCCTGCATGCACTTTACAAATCAAATTTTGTGCTAGGACCTTTGCAAAACATCATTACAAAGATTTCCTTTAAGATTTAGTAATAAATAAACCATCATGTGGAGATACTTTCTAATCTGATTTCTTTTATAATATGAAGATTTTCACCAATATTTATTCAGTAAATCTTTATTAAGCTTATCTTTCTTTTTGCAGTTTTTGGCTGGGACTGGGTTTGAACCCACCACCTCTGATATATGCGGCTGGCACTCTACTCCTTGAGCCACAGGCGCCGCCCTGTATTAAGCTCATCTTTTGTAACAAGCAGAGTGGTAACAGACTGTCTCAATAATTAGGAGCTGTTGTAGGATAACTTAAATGCTTTTTACAGAGTAGTTTTTGATATGTGAAAATGACATAAAATTCAAATTTGAGTGTTGATAATTGAAGTTTCCCTGGGACCTGGCCATGCTCACTTGTGCACTTCTCATCCACGGCAGCTTTCACGCCACACGGCATGGTGAGGAGGTTGTTGGCCTGCAAAGCCTGACCCCTGCACTAAATTAAAAAACACACAATTGGCAGGGAGAGATATATTCAAGCCAGGTTTTGATCAGCTTCCACTATCCTTTACCTTTCTAAAATAAGCTGAAGCCACACTTTGTATCATGAAATACTATTTAATAATCAGTGAGAGAAAGTATTCAGTGGCAGAATCGGTTTTAAAAACTTTGGGTCCAATCATTTTCAACAGATTTATTCACCATAAATTTTTCCAATGACATATGAACGCATCCTATAAATACTTAAGATAGGAATATTATGCACATCATTTCATAAACGTACGTGAATACAGACACCATGCAACAACGTTCTACTAAATAACTTCAGAAAATACTGCTGAGATGTTTGTTTATGATGCAGTCCCAAAGCTGAATGTTCAAAGCCTCCGAAAGACAGAGTTGTAAGGTTCCCACAGAGTCATCCACCCTTCTTTCCCCAGGCAAGGTCTCATTACAGTTATCCACAATAGCCTATCCCCCGTCTGCAGAATGAAGTACCACTGCCATATATGAATACCACAAAGAAATGGCAATAAACGTAAGACATCTTGGGATCGTGTTGAAAATTGTTAGTGGGGGACTCTACTCTCTAATCAAGCAGACCTGCTCAACTCTCCAGGATGGAGTAATACTTGATATTTACTCTTTTCTTTCCTCGATACTCTCATGGCAGAACTGGAAAGGAGACATTCCACATAATGAATACTATGCAGTCATTTAAAAGGAGTTGGGTCTGTATGAATTGAAAAGGAATAGTCCTCTCTCGAAGAAATAAGTATTGGAGAAATTAATACACTGTGATCTCTTTTGTTTAAACACGAAAGTACATAGAGGGGTATGTGTTTGTGTATAGTTTATATTATATACTGTGTGTATATAGTTTATGTTATATACTGTGATACTGTGTGTGTATGTATAGTTTATATTATATACCCTGTGTGTGTATAGTTTACGTTATATACTGTGTGTGTTTGTATATATAGCATATATATCTGTATATCCTGGTTTGTGTATAATTTCTATTTTCTGGAAGCAATTGCAAGTGTCAGGAACTGAAGTCCTTTACACTTTCAAAAGGTTTAAATTTTCTACCCATGTTCATTCTCTACCTTTTGGCCACTAATTTTTCTCTCTTTTTTTCCTTAGTAATGCAGACTTAAAATTTTAGAAGTAGATATTTTCATTGAAGTTGGTGCCTTGGTGACTGATAATCCTGAGAAGAGATGGGATGAGTGGGAAGGTTCACCTCAACTCCCAAACAAGGCAAATGATGATTAGACTCAATGTTTTCCTAGGTTTCCTGTATGTTTCAACTTAGTTTAAAATGATGCTTTTAAAAGCCCTCTTAAAAAGTAGATGTCAGAGCTGTCCAAACTAAACATGAATGCTTTTGGGGTCAAAAAACAATCCATAGCCACTAAAAAATAATGCCTAATTTTCTTCTATGTATTATTTTTTATTAACAAAAGTGGTTACAGTGTTCACACAATTCTGAAACCTGTCCCTTATACCTGGTGATTTATTAAAAAAAAAAAAAAAGGAAGGAATACATTTGAAGAGCCAAGTCTGGACAAAACATAACTAGAGTAACAGGGTGTGGTTCCTGCATCTTCATAAAAGGGAGGATCTTAGAAAGTGTTATCTGCGACTGTGAGAGCTTACAGATGAGATGCTGAAACAACAGAGTGGGGTGGAAGACCAAAGGGCCGAGGAAACAGAACTGAAACACAACACTTTTATCACAGATCTAACACGTAATTCTGAACAAAAAACAGGGGAAAAAACAGGAGAAACATGGCTGAAGACCAAATCAATAACCCAGAGGCAAGACCCGGCAATGAGTAAGGTGCTGACAGAGAGGGAAGAGAAGCTACTAAAGCAATGAGGAGGGGCAAGGAGGCCCTCTGGAGGGGTGGAACGTTCCGCACCGTGAGTAGGGCTGGGGGATGATGGGGGTATGTGTCTGTCCAAGCTCATCCATGGTGAACCTTAAACAGGAACAGCAAACTCTATCTCTATAAAAATGAGTTTTAAAAATGCACTTTGGGTAGCCAGGCGTTGTAGTGGGCGCCTGTAGTCCCAGCTACTTGGGAGGCTGAGGCAAGAGAATCGCCTAAGCCAAGAGCTGGAGGTTGCTGTGAGCTGTGTGACGCCACAGTACTCTACTGAGGGTCACAGAGTGAGATTCCGTCTCGTTTCTACATTAAAAAAAAAATGCACTTTGGGGGAGAGGGAATTATGGGAAATTGGCTGACTAGAAGAGGCTTTCACCAGAGGCACATGATCGAAGGGAGAGATAGTGGGCTGAATTGGACAAAAGTCAAAATGTGAGGAGCTCTGCACTGTGAGGACTGTGTGAGGTGCACATCACTCAGGCTGCACCTTGCAGAAACAAGAAAGCGGAATAAAACAACAGTTCGGTGGTGGCACTGCAACAGTGAGGAGTGGACTCATCAGAGACAACCTGTCAACTCAACTAAAAAAGTACAATTAGCATATTAAAAAAGAGACAGCTCAGAACCTGTAGCTCAGTGAGTAGGATGCCAGCCACATAAACCAAAGCTGGCAGGTTCGAGCCCAGCCTGGGCCTGCTAAATGACAAACAATGACCACTGCAACCAAAAAATAGCTGAGCATTGTGGCAGGCACCTGTAGTCCCAGTTACTTGGGAGGCTGAGGCAGGAGAATCTCTTAAGCCCAGGAGTTTGAGGTTGCTGTGAGCTGTGACACCATGGCACTCTACCAAGGGTGACATAGTAAGAGTCTGTCTCAAAAAAATACATATTAAAAAAGAGAAAAAGAGGAAGAAGCTGAACATATTCATGAGGAAGAAACAGCAGAAGAACTCTGGCAACATGAAAAATCAGAGCAGATCAACGTCTCTTGGGGATATCAAAGAAAATACAACAGAAAATCCCATCCACAAAGAAATCACTGAAATGTGAGAAATGTAATTTAGAATATGGATAGCAAATAAGATAATTGGACTAGAGAAAAAGATGGAAACAGAGGACCAAAAAAGAGATCAGAAATTGTCTCAAGAAATTAATGAATTCAAAGACAAAGTCATCAATGATAGGGACACAATGAAGAAAGATATAGCAGAGCTTAAGGAATTGCAAAAGGTATTTGAGGAGCTTCAAAATACAGTAGAGTCTCTCAGAAATAGAGTTGAGCAGTGTGAAGAAAGAATCTCAGATAAAGACGACAAGACTTTTAAAAAATCCCAAGCATCCAAAGAGGCAGAAAAATGGAGAAAAAGAACAGAATATTCCCTGAGAGAGTTATGGGATCATTCCAAGAAATCAAACATCTGAATCATAGGGATTCCTGAAGAAGAAAATGGTCCCATAGGCACAAATTCTCTGCTCCAAGACATTATGGTGGAGAATTTCCCAAATATTGCATGAGACACAGAAATTCAGAGAGTAGATAGTTTCAGAACCCCAGCACAACTCAATCCAAACAAAGCACCTCCTAGACACACTGTAATTAATTTTGCCAATGTTAACATGAAGGAGAAACTTCTGCAAGCAGCCAGTTGTAAGAAGAGTATTACTTACAGAGGGAAAAGAATAAGGATGACTGCAGATCTTTCAGCTGAAACTTTCCAAGCCATAAAAGGAAGGTCATCGACCTTCAACCTTCTTAAACAAAGCAATTTCCAGCCCAGGATCCCATACCTTGCTAAACTGAGTTTCATTTGTGATAGAGAAATGAAATACTTCACTGACATCCACATGCTGAGGAAATTTTGCCAGTACTCAACATCTCTACAGGACATACTCAGACCCATTCTTTATAACAAGCAATAGGAGGGTACACCACCAAAGTAAACCTATACAGAAATTAAAGAACAAAGCCTAGCTTCCACAATGGCCAGAATTATGAAAATTAATCTCTGGGCTTATGAAAAACAAGATGATCAAAACTCTGCCACATCTATCAATTCCCTCAATTAATGTGAGAACCCAACAGTTTGAGGTTGCTATGACGGCCACTGCACTCTACTAAAGGTGACAAAGTGAGACTCTGTCTCAAAAAAAAAAAAAAAAAAAGCCCAGCAAAATGCATAGAATAACAATGATTTACTATTAAATATCTTTGCTGTAAATACTAGAGTTTAATAACAAAAATCAGGAGGTTTGAGAAAATAGTTCGAGGATAAAGAACACCATGCCAATTTAATAATTTTAAACACAAAAAAGTAAAGAGAAATGACATCATTCTTGATGTTTATGACAAAAATTATATAGAATTAAATATGTTAAAAATAAGATTATAACACATAAATCTCCTGTATTATAGAAAACAAATCAAGATAATATAGGAAAACATCAGAATCAACAAGGAAATACTGGTAGTTCTGGAGACCAGCTTCCACAATGATAACTAATCTAAATGGATTAAATTCTCTTGTTAAAAATACAGAGACTTTCATCTGTGTCTTTGAAACTTACAGAAGATACAAATATAATGAAATGACTTCAGAAATGTAAAAAGGAAAAGGAAAAGTACAAATGAAAATAAAGTGGAAGAGTGAAAAGGCAGGTATAAACATTAAGAAATAATGAACAGAACAGACAAAAGTACTATTGTTTGAAGATGACATAATAATTATGAAAAATAGTAAAATTAACTGAAAACGTTTGGAAAAAATAAGATAGTTCAGTAAAGTAGTCTACAGCTAAATACATGTGTATATATAGATATAGGTAGATACATATATCCTAAAATTACAAGTTTCCCCAGAATTCTGCTAATAGCATTAGTTGCCAGGCACTAACTACAATAAGCATATTACGCGTATTATTTAATATGATTTGCACACCAGTCTTATGAATAAGTATCATAATTTTGCCAATTTTACAGATGAGAAAAACTAAGGCTTTAAAAGTACAAAAAAATTGCCTATGTTTTGTGAGGTTGTAAATTAAAATTTTATTAAAAATGTGCAGGGTTGATATAACTGCAAATACTGGGAGATACTAACTCCCAAGATCTGAGTAAATGGAGAAAACACCACATGACCCTGCATGGGATGATTCAAAATGATAAAGATGTTTGTTGTCCCTCAATTAATTGAGAAAAAATGTAGTTCTCATCCAAGGTTCTAAACCAAAAAAAGTTTTTGGTGGGGGAGTTGGAAACAGACAGTATACTTCTAAAGTTTTACAGAAGGTTAGGTGAGAACAGACAAGAACATTTTTAAAAGGATTAACAATCCTATTTATACAACGATAGCATCTTAAAACCAAAGTGGACGGTTTAGATAATTCAATGGATAATGTTAAGGCAATTGGTTAATTATCTGAAAAATATTAAGTTACATTGATATTAGGTATAACACGTCGGAGTAAATTCCCCGCAGATCAAGGTTAGGTGTAAAATGTGAAACTGTAACAAATACTAGAAAATAGCATTTTTAAGAAAAAAAGGAATTTCCTGATAATGCTAAGATGTTGGAAAGAAGGCAAGTGGGGGTATGATGCTGGTGGGACATCAGTACTGACTTTTCTGAAAATTCTGGAAATTAAAGGGTTTCAATGTACCCATCTTCTGGCCCAGAAATTCCACACCACAAGTATATCCTAAAGACAACTAGAGAAGTGAATTTGAAGTCTGCTGCAGTTTTATTTATCATAGTGAATAGTTAGAAACAAACTACAGATGACCAGACAGATCTTTCCAAAATGTCATTGTGATCGTGTTAATTGCCCTGGTTAAAATCTCCACTGCTTCCAGATAGAGTCCAAGCTTCTTAATGAACCACGGCAGACCCCCCCAGACTTGCTTGCTTCTCAGATGCAACTTGCTGCTGCTACTACCTCCTCATCCCCCTAAACCCTAGACCCCGTCCATACTCTGACCACTCCAACCACCAGCCTAGCCCACGTGGGCAGTGGGCTTGCACACAAGCCTCTATCCTGAAACTTGACATGCTGTTCCTCTGACACCTTAGGACATTTTAGGGTCTCAGTTCTCATACCATCTCTCCCAGGAAGGCGTCCCTGCCCCTAATAACACATTACAATACATTGTGACCTTACCATGCCATGCAATACCGTAATGCTGTCACTTGCTTCTCAGCCTACTCCATTAGACCAACCCAAGGACAGGTGAGACTTCAGTTGGGTCACCTGATGTGGAATGTAAACTCTGTTATCACACACCGTGGAATCACCATCCCCACTTAATACAACTGCTCTGAATTGCCGAGATTTACTGTCTGAATCTTTCTCTGACTTCGTTTCCTCAGCCCTCAAATGAAGAGAGTAACAACTGCTCAAAGGATTGATGAGAATGAAGTGAACGAATCCACGTAGAACAGAGTCTGGCACAAAAGTTGTTCCTGCAGTTGTTAGAGAAGCAGATTCTTGAAATAAAATCTAATTCGACTTTAGCAAACACGATTTCCTCAACCGGAGAAACTAAAATAGCAGTGAAGAAAACATACAAAGTGTTCTAAATCTGTCCTATTTCCTTAGTTTTCATATCGGAAAGATATGTCAAGCATGTCAAGTTTCAGGATAGAGGCTTGTGTGCAAGCCCACTGCCCACGAGGGCCAGGCTGGTGGTTGGGGTGGTCAGAGTATGAACGGGATCTGGGGTTTAGGGGGATGAGGAGGTAGTAGCAGCAGCAAGTTTGCTGAAGTGCTGAGGATCCCACAGAAACAAGCAAAGAGGCGCCAGGGAGACACTTTTAAAACAAGGATGAGGAACCGTATCAACTGTCAACGCATTCCACAGCTGAAAGCTAAGAAGGTCAATACTGTAGTTTCCTTGGCTTAGCTTTATAAGCTGTAAGCTTTATTTTCCTAATTTAAAAAAAGCCTTTTGAACATCTCCTCCCTATGTAAATTCAGAGCTCGGCCATGGTAAACCACAGAGGCAGAAATATTTATCTTCTGCAGGCTGGCTTGGCAGGCATCATTGGGAGATCTGAAATACGGCCACATTCATCTTCTCGGGGTCATCGTCAACAAGTGTCCCCAGACCACAAAAGGCAGCAGTGATAAAAGGGTGGACGGGAAGCTAAGATACGTTGTGATTTCATTTGGAAATTGAGGGAATAAATAGAAGTGGTGTCAGAAAACTATAAACTTCACACCAGACAGCCAAGAACAGGCCAGAAACTGCCAGGCAGTGTGAATTATACAGAAAACTGCGCAGAGACCACAGCGGGAAAGATGGTGGAGGGTGGGAGGGGCAGCCCCTGAGGCCAGGGAACAGGTGCTATTGGCTCAGTCTTCCATGATGGGGAGAAAAGGGAGAGTCCCTGGGGAGTAAAGAACATCTTAGCTTTGCTCTGTGATAAGAGGGGGCTGACAGCAAGTGCAGCCTGAGAATGACTATGGGGCCTGAACCCACATCACACCTTTTTCTAATTCAGTCAAATGAATAGTGTTTTCTGACCTTGAAAGTGCCCTTCAGGACTATCTCATCCAGTGATTACGAAAGCTGGATGCAATCCCCCACCCCAAAGCACCCAACTGGGGTGCTTATTAAGAGTGATGGTGAGGCAGCGCCTGTGGCTCTTCGAGTAGGGCGCCGGCCCCATATACTGAAGGTGGCAGGTTCAAACCTAGCCTCGGCCGAACTGCAAAACAGAAAAATAGCCGGGCATTGTGGCGGGTGCCTGTAGTCCCAGCTACTCGGGAGGCTGAAGCAAGAGAATCGCCTAAGCCCAGGAGTTGGAGGTTGCTGTGAGCTGTGTGATGCCACGGCACTCTACCGAGGGTGATAAAGTGACACACTAACTAAACAAAAAAAAAAAAAAAAAAAAAGAGTGCTGGTGACTGCAACAAGACAGACGGGGGAGCAGGGAGGAGGGTGGTACCGCGGAATCCCTGCCGAACAGGCACAGAGCTTATGTCGGGGATGCTGAAAACGTTTTGGAGATGCATGGTAACGATGGTTGCAGAACATCATTAATGTATTGATGTCACAGAGCTACACACTTTAAAACGGTGAAACTGGTAAATTTTATATTATGTATATCTTACCACAATAAAAAAGAAATGGCTAGCAGTGGCAAAAGAACAAAATGCTGGTGATGGCGCCTTGCCCAGAAATCACCACTTCTTAAAATGCACTGGTGATTTTGGTAGAAGTAAGCTGATGACTAGGCATTATTTTTTTCCCTTTCTTTATTTTTTTTTGAGACAGAGACTTACTCTGTGCCCTGGGTAGAGTCCCGTGGCATCATATGTCACAGCAACCTTCAACTCTTGGGCTTGGCCAATCCTCTTGCCTCAGCCTCCCAAGTAGCTGAGACTACAGGCATCAGCCAAATGTCAGGCTAATTTTTCTAATTTTAGTAGAGATGGGGTCTCACTCTTGCTCAGGCTGGTTCTGAACTCCTGAGCTTGGGCAATCCACTGACCTCAGCCTCCTAAAGTGCTAGGATTACAGGTGTGAGCCACTGTGCCCAGCTGAGTACAGGCTTTAAAAATGGTACTTTGGTTACTAAGAAACGACTCCTTTTTCGAAGATCTGCAGTATCTACAGGGGGAATGGTACACTGTGTATGTTTGTTTCAAAACTGATCAGGGCTAAAGATGGGGTTGGCAGTTTATTTTTTAATTTTTTTATAAAAGAAATAAATTTATTTATTGTATCTACCCATAATTGATTATAACTTGGTTTATAAGTTTTTACATTTTTTTAAAAAGTTTAATTCATATGAGGGTACAGACGATTTGGTTACTTTTTTTTTTTAATTGTTGGAGATTCATCGAGGGTACAAGAAACCAGGTTACACTGATTGCATTTGTTAGGTAAAGTCTCTCTTCCATTGTTTGCACTTGTTAAGGTAGAATCCAAGTGGTAGTTGTGCCCCTCACTCGAGAGGTTTTTTCCTGTGCCCCTGCACCGTGCCTGTTAGGTGACAGCTGACAGGGGTCCTCAAACTACGGCCTGCGGGCCACATGCGTTGGTGTGAATTGTATTTGTTCCCGTTTTGTTTTTTACTTCCAAATAAGATATGTGCAGTGTGCATAGGAATTTGTTCATAGTTTTTTTTTATTAAACTAAAGTCCGGCCCTCCAACAGTCTGAGGGACATCGAATTGGCCCCCTGTTTAAAAAGTTTGAGGACGCCTGGGTCACAAGAGCAGCTCTGAGTTGGTAACTATTGATGCTGGGAGTTTGTCACATAGGGATTCTTTACTGTTTTCTCCTTTTTGAAATAGGTTTAAAAGTTTTGGATTAAAAAAAAGTAAAAAAAAGAAAATATCCACGTGGGGGCCATTCCCAACCCCGAGTGAAGCATGAGGGCTGGGGCGGAGGTAAGTGGCGACTTGCTGTAGGCAGGGAACAAGTCAGTGTGGCTAGAAGAGCCCATTCAAGGCAAGGACAGGAAATGGCCAGAAATGAGGCTGAAGGCCAGGAAAGTGATGTCCTGCAGCATCCCACTGGCCTCACTAATTTTGGGAGTGATGGGGAAACATCTGGATGTTCTGAACATTGAAAAGGAAGAATCTGATTTGCACCTGAGGCTCTGTTGGTGGCTGTAAGGAGGGTGCATTTGAGGGGAGCAAGTTAGAAAGCTGTTGCAGGTGTCCTGGTAAGTGATTTCAGCACCTGGACAGGAATGGCAGTCAGGACGGACAGAAGGAGCTGGAACCAAGAAAGACGTTAGTAAATACGCTTGGCACAATTCAGCGGTTACTTGCACACAAGGGAAGAATGAGAAAGAGGCAAGAACCACTCCTAGCTTTGCGCTTGGTGCCCTGGACCCACAGCAGTCCCACTGCCTGAGAGAAGGCGCAGGAGGGTTAGCAAGTGCCATATGCTGTGTTTTGAAAACACAAAGTCTTGGTAGAACTCAACATTTGAGACTGAAAACTCCATGACTTTTCTTGTGTGACAATTCCATGCTCGTTCTCCAGATGCTGCCTTTGTAGGAGACCAGGGCTGGGAGAGAAGATTCTAGTAGCATTTAGCCTAATTCCTTCCTTCTATAGTCTAAAATCCTGATTATGTTTGTAATATTTTTTGTTTGTATTTGTTTTATTTGCAGTTCGGCCGAGGCTAGGTTTGAACCCGCCACCTTCGGTATATGGGGCCGGTGCCCTACTCGCTGAGCCACAGGTGCCGCCCTGTTTGTAATATTTTTAAGGTATATTTTAACTTGTCTAAAATCCTGATAATGTTTTTAATATTTGAGAAGAAAGCCAACAAACACACCCACACCCACTCTTTTCCCCCAGCTCGACTACCCTTCTTTGCTCCATTTTTAGTAGTCAAATGCCCAGTGCCCCTTTTCCATCTTATCTGGAAATTCATTCCTTAAATCTCCACCATGTTTCCTTTTGCACCCTTTGAATGATACTTCACCACAATGAACTGAAAAAGATTTCCTCGTCAACCAAACCAGCCTTTTCTCGGCCCTGATAGTTCCTGCTTGGCCTCCTGCTGGCGGTGCACCTGCTCAAACCCTCTTTTACCCTTGGGCTCTGAGTCTCCTGGGTCTCACTCCTTCCTCTCGTCACCTCTTTACTCCTTCACCATCTGCCTCTTCTGCTTCTCCTTCCTCTAATGTCCGAGCTTCTGGCATGAGCTCAACATTCTCCTTCTACTCAGTCTCTGGGGCAGCGGTTCCCAACCTGTGAGTCGCGACCCCTTTGGACTGTATTAAAGGGCCGTGGCATTAGGAAGGTTGAGAACCACTGCTCTGGGGTCATTCACACTGATAGCATCTATAGTTTCTTCTGGGCCACGCCCAGCCCTGCCACCGCAGTCCACGTGGAAAACCTGGACATTCCCCAAGCCAATGTGCCGCTTCTGTTGGCCCCACCACAAGGGGCGTGGCGCCTTCTCAAAGAGAAGGGGCTGGCTGCTGGGCTGGACTGATTGACAGATGAATGTGTGCTCTGAAGGGTATGATGGGGTGGGTGAGGAAGTGGAAAACAACAGCACCTGGAAACTGCTGAAAAGGCTGAGGATGATGAACTTGGGAGAGAAAGCTCTTAGAAATCCGTGATAGCTTTCTTGAAAAAAAATTTTTTTTTTTTTTTGCAGTTTTTGGCTGGGGCCAGGCTCGAACCTGCCATCCCCAGTATATGGAGCTGGTGCCCTACTCCTTGAGCCACAGGTGCGGCCCAGCTTTCTTCAAATTTAAGAAAACTTGTCACATAGAATAGGGAGAGGGCTCAGATGTATTTTTCTTCTCTTATAGAGAACAGAAATTAGGAGGTACATTTCGTCTCTATGGGAGAAAAGTTCTTGCAGGTAACTCAGGCTGTTCAACCCCAGAATGGGCTCTTGGTGCAGAAAGCTCTGCCCACCGTGGCAGTGTTTCAGAAGAAACACCTGCTCTGAAAGGGAAGCTGGCCAGACTGCGGCTAAGACCCGTCTCCTCTAAAGTCCCAGTCATCGCTGCCAGACAGCCCGTCAGCGAGTAGACCTCATGTGTCCGACAGGGAGCCCACCATTCTGCCAGCTGCTGAGTACGACACTGGTGCCACTGACATTACCTACTCCCAGACTAGAAATCTCAGAGCACCTTGCTCTCTTTTGGTCCCCATATCTCTGCCTCCTGGACGCTGCTTTGATTTACCCTTGATTCTAATTTCCACCGACACCCTTGCAATCCAGACCCATCCAATCATATGTGGACAGCAGTCACTGGATTTTTGAGTTGGAATAAATCCTGAACAGATCAAGCCCAATCTGTCCTTTTTTTCAGTAAGGTGAAAACTAAAGACTTAAGATTTAAGGACTAATTAAAAAGTAAAGGTTGTATGGTTATGAGACGTGGCCTAAGCTCCAGCACTCAAGGGACCATGTTCTTTGCTTCCCCCACCACACAGCAGCCTCAGATTTCTCCTTATCATCACTCAGGCCACCAAGGCATCTCACGGCTGTGACTTCATCATGGAATGACTGGTTATTTGTGTAATACTGTGGTGATCCTTAGTCAACTCTCCTGTTTTCATCTAGAAATTATCCCCAACCTTCACGTGTAACAGACCACTGGGTCTGCTTTCCGTTAAATAAGGCTGCCCTTTTCGGTGCTTCTCACTGACCCTGCCAAAGTAGGACTGCCGAATTGTGAAATAAACATTCCAGCCAGCCCAAGCTCTCTAGAGTCTGCAAATCCAGGTCATTTGGATACTAACTGTATCACTGTACCGCAGTGAGTACAAAAATGACATAGATCACGTTAACTGGCTGTACGCTGATTATTCCCAGAAAGGCCCTGGACTCACGTCGGTTCTTCCGTGGCTATTCTGGTCTCTTCTAGTTCTTGTGCTTGTTTCAGCCAAGGTGATTTGGCTTCCACCGGACTTTTTTCTAAGAGAAAGGAATATAAAAAATAAGCTTAATTACTATTAATCATCGAAGTGCCGGGTACATGAATATCTAGTGAAGACTTCATCAATAAACACATCATGTTTTATAAATACAAGTTGAATTCTTCAGCACAGTACATTAGGTGGCTTCTGGAATGAATAAAAGTTTTCTGTCATATTTTAAAAAATGAACACATTATCAGAATTCCATAACCAAAAAGATCCCATGACACAGCTGAGTATGTTCTGAAAGTTCACATCAAAACACCTTTCTGTTCTCTGCACAGTAAAGCTCTTACTTCAACCATATCGGCTCGCTTTCTTTTGCCAAAAAATTTTTGCCCACTGAATACAAAAATTACTAAAGAAAAGCAAATAGCACAGAGGTTAAGAAAGTCAGGAGGATGAGAGAGTCCATGTTAGTTACTCATGTTGTTGTGGTTATTGAGGGGCAATTGCCAATTACAGCCAGCTCACGTGGAGGAGCAAACGGGCTCCCCACTCTGTCCCTTGAAGACTCCTTACACAGAAACCATCTAGTTGTGAAAGGAAATAATTTTGGCCTGCTTGAGGAAATTACAGATCCTAAGAGAGCAGCTCTGAAAGTAGGAACAAGTGCAGAAGGAAGGAGGGAAGACCCTGCTGCTGGAGCAATCAGTGCTCACACGCGTGTCTGTCAAGGCAGTGCGTGATTTTTCTGCAAGATAGACACAAACGCATATTTCTAGAATGGTTCATTATGAGGCTATTTGTATGAATAATGAACTGAGAAATAACGAAGGAGGATTTTACCATCCTCTCTAAAGTACCAAGAAAGAATCCTTCTTACTAGTAGGTGGGAATCGTATTTTTCCATTTCAGGAAGAAAGGTACTTGTCATGACAATTGGTAAAACCTTACTAAAGTGCACACAAATAATTACTCATAGAGAGGGGCATATATTAGATAGATGATGCCAAGTCCTCCTACCCTACCCTTTTCTGCTAATTCATAAGGAGCAAATGGAACTACAGGAGAAACTGTATTAATAAATGCCTCTATAGATCTAGACTGGGAACTGGAAGTCTTCATTCATTCCATAAAAATGACGTTGCTCCTCCTTCAAGAAAGTTACCCTTCTAGCACTTTGGGAGGCAGAGGCGGGTGGATCACCTGTGCTCCGGAGTTCAAGACTAGTCTAAGCAAGAGCAAGACCCTGTCTCAAAAACAGAAAAAAAGCCAGCCTGTAGTACCAGCTACTTTGGGAGGCTGAGGCAAGAGGATCACTTAAGCCCAAGAGTTTGAGGTGGCTGTGAGCTATGACACCACAGCACTGTACTGCGGGAGATGAAGTGTCTCAAAAAAAAAGGAAAGAAAGAAAAAAGAAACTTGCCCTCCAGTGAAGAGGTCCATACACAGCTCTGTGGGACCAAAGAAGAACTAGAGCCTTGGGACGAGAGAATCAACGACCTCTTTCTCCTCCTTCACCTCTCCCTCTTCTTCCCACTCTTCTTTCTCTTCCTCCTCCTCATTTTCCTTTTCATGTTTCTTTTCTCCTTCCTCCCTATCCTTCTGCTTTATCTTCAAGGCAGGGAATGCATCCATTATTTTCTGTTCTACTAAGAAATGTTAGTACACACCCAGACGGATAGGAACTGGTCCATATATCTATTAAATCAATGGCAGCTCACTTTTCCCTCCACATCAATACATCTCTTGTGTCCAACTTCTCTGTCTAAGTGGAAAGGTTGAGCAATCTATCAATAAAATAATTTTTATAAGAAAGCTAGCAAGTGGAAATGCAAATGCTGCCATATTGGAATGAGAGGTGAACAACACTATTGGATTTGAATGAAAAACATCCCACACACTTACCCTTTGGTTTATAACATGGGATGGGAATGATACATTCTTCCTTGATGTGTAACTTCAGCTGTGGGTTGCAGCCCCCAACGTGCTGTCCACGATGGTTGATGCACAGAACAACCCGGTAACGTAACCCTCGGCCACAAGTCACTGTGCACTTCACAGAAGGAAAGAGAAGCCAGTGAGTTTCTTTTTCACGAAGAGATCCACGGGGGTGTTACTTTATCATACCTGGTACACAAGGAGAGCCCCTGAACTACACAGAAACACCTTGACACAAACATCACGTAAGGAAGGGCCTGGGGGCTGGTCTTTGGTGGTGCTTGTGTTTCTTTTTTCTTTCTTTCTTTTTTTTTTTTTATTGAATCATAGCTGTGTACAATAATTCAATCATGGGGTACAGTATGCGGGTTTCACATACAATCTGAGATATTTTTATCAACCTGATTGACATAACATTCATGAGATTTTCTCATTTACTATGTGAAAACATTTTTGATCCGTATTTAGAAGTTTTCTCCTG
>CAUYRH010126881.1:0-31960 GCA_963574655.1 Perodicticus potto | reverse complement strand
AGGGTGCCGGCCCCATATACCAAGGGTGGCGGGTTCAAACCCGGCCCCAGTCAAAATGCAACAACAACAAAAAATAGCTGGATAGCCAGGCGTTGTGGCGGGCGCCTGTAGTCCCAGCTACTTGGGAGGCTGAGGCAAGAGAATCGCCTAGGCCCAGGAGTTGGAGGTTGCTGTGAGCTGTGTGACGCCACGGCACTCTACTGAAAACCTCAAAGTGAGACTCTGTCTCTACAAAAAAAAAAAAAAAAAAAATAGCTGGGCATTGTGGTGGGCGCCTGTAGTCCCAGCTACTCAGGAAGCTGAGGCAAGAGAATTACCTAAGCCCAGGAGTTGGAGGTTGCTGTGAGCTGTGATGCCACAAGGGCAATAAGGTAAGACTCTCTCTCTCAAAAAAAAAAAAAGAATATGGGATAGGCCAGGCACAGGGGTTTTCGTCTGTAATCCTAGCACTTTTAGACACCGAGGCAGGTGAATTGCTTATGCTCACTAGTTCAAGCAAGTTCAAAAAACTCCTGTCTTGTGTGGTGCCTATGGCTCAAAGGAGTAGGGCACTGGCCTCATATACCAGAGGTGGTGGGTTCAAACCCGGCCCTAGCGAAAAACTGTAAAAAAAAAAAAAAAAAGCCCACCTGGCTGAGCCTGTAGCTCAGTGGGTAGGGTGCTGGCCACATACATAGGGGCTGGTGGGTTCGAACTCAGCCCAGGACTGCTAAACAACAATGACAACTGCAATAAGGAAATAGCTGGGCGTTTTGGCTGGCGCCTATAGTCCCAGCTACTTGGGAGGCTGAGGCAAGAGAATCACTTAATCCCAAAAGTTTGAGGTTGCTATGAGCTGTGACACCACAGCACTCTACCAGGGACAAGAAAGCGAGACTCTGTCTCAAAAAAAAAAAAGAAAGAAAGAAAGGAAGAGATTGGTTTAAGACAGGCCTCAATTTCTCTAAGAATGATCAAAACTCCTCCCTCTAATTTACCTTCCCTGATCCCAACTTGGGAAGTCCCCTTTCCCGTTATCTTGTCTTCTTCTACTGTTAAAGTTATAGGAGTCGATTCCTGTATACATCATTCAAGAGTAAAGTCCTGGAACCCTCCATCTTCTATGGAGGCAGGCAATGAAGACAGCCAACCACAGACCACCTACACTTATGAGCCGAAAGAAAGTTTGAATTATTTAGGAAACAGCAAGAAAAATCCTAATATGGTTTTCTTTTAGCATCACTGAATAAGTGCTTCTGACCTGACGCTGTTCTACCTTTGCCTATTACTGATTACACTAATCAAATTTATGTTTTCCAGAAAGGTCATCAAGCCACACGCAATAAAGATGGTCCCAGTCCATGAACCCCTGTATCACTCTCCCTCCGGAGAAACCCTAACTGCCCCCTTCTATCATCACCCGATTCAGCAGGAAGCAGTTAGATCGAGTCTTCGCCCCTTTTCCCTAACAGCAGATAGGGTTTCTACTTGGAGAGGGAGAATTGATGCAGGACATCTGGCGCACTAGCCAGCTCAGCAGAGCTGGTAGACCTGCCGCCTCCTCCTTGGCGGTGTTGGTGCTGTGGCAACCAGCTGAAGAGCCAGTGGGCTGGATGACAGGCAAGGAGGGGGACCTCCAACCCCCACCAGAGGATCCAATAGCCAAAAAGACTGGACAACTGCCAAGTAGACACCTGTGCCTTGGTGTCTCCTTCACTTTACGCTTAGGACTAAATGTGGAATTCCCATTTCCTATGCCTAGGTCAATTTCTTGTGAATTTCCTAGGCCTCAATTCCATGAATGGACTGTATCCATTCATTGATACACTCATTCATCTTGCCCCTGGTGGAAGGGACTGTATTCATTCGTTTCCTGGCCAAGGAACCCATAAACCTATATATACCCTGAGGCTAGAGGCCTAGAGGAGGAGACGGGGAAAGACCAGGAGAGGAACAGAGAGAGCTTCTCTCTCCCCACTTGAATTCTATCCCTCTACCAGGAGCTTTGGTGTTTTCTGTATTCTTTTTTGTAAATAAATTCTGTCTTACCACTGGGGGGTGGGGGTGGGGGAAATAATGTAATGAAGAATAATAAAATACATGTATTTAAGAAAATGAAAAAAAAAAAGAAAGAAAAAGGAAGGCAAAGTACATGTGACCCAATCCAGAGATGTTAGACAAATGCTGATTTTTCTAAATAAAACACGTCCAATTATGATCTTATGTGTTGTTTAATCTCATTTTCACAGAAAATTGTTTTAGTCTGAAGTAACATGTCCATGTAATTAATTCTCAGAAGGAAAAAAAAAAAACTTTAACCAATGCTATTATTATTCATTTGAAATTGTGTGAAGCAACATCTTATATCTGTTAGGAAAGAAGGGGATCATATTAATCAATAAGAAAATGGAAAGTAAAAATTAACAGAAAATTAATCAAAGAGAATCCGTGAGGTCACCAAAGCACAATGTAACTGAAGAGGAGGGTATTTTTGGTCTTTCCCAGAAATTCCCATTAGTTCCTTCTGAAACCAACCTAAATAATATATTAGTCAAAATGGATACTTGCTGTGCATGAGCAACTTTGCTATAGTATTTGCCACTCCCATTTCAGTCAGCATGAATCCTTTACTACCCCTATATAAAAAGTATGAAGTCTCCACTGAATGAAGTAAAATTGCACAGTAGCAACATTGCTCTCTGCAAAGACTACCAGTTTAATGTCCTTAACAGAGCACTTCAGTGAGGGAAACACTGTCTGGTTATTTCTTATCAAGACTGCTGTGGTGTAATAATTTGAAATTTAGACTGAGAAAAAGAATGAGGTTCAGATAATTGAGAAATTAAATAAGGCAAAACCAGTGTGACAAAATGGCAGGTCATGAACACTGGTATCAGACAGATCCGGGCATCATATCTAATGTTGCCTCATGATAGATTGTGAAACGGGAGGCTGTCTTTATATTCTTTGACCTTCACTTAATTTGTATCTACTTCAGTTTAATAGAGCTATCACAACAAAATATCGCAGACTGAGTGGCTTAAAAATCATAAATTTATTTTCTTACAGTTTTGAAGGCAAGAAGTTCATGATCAAGACCCAACTTTCTGCTTCTCTTGAGGACTCTCTTTCTGGCTTGAATCTGTGCGTTCCTGCGGCCTCACGCAATCTTTTTTTCTGTGATGCTGAGAGAGAAAAAGAACTCTGATCTCTCTCCCTCTTCTTTTAAGAATATCAGTCCTATCAGATTAGGGCCCTCCCCTTAGAACCTCATTTAACTTTTATTGTCTCTTTTTGGCTCTATCTCTAAATACAATTCCCTCAAGGGTTAAGGCTTCACTATACAAATGTAGGAGGCTAGGAGGGGGCAAAATTCAGTCCTTACAGTATCTTAAAGTAAATAAAAAGGACCAAGTATTTACAATTACTTGGTGATACCTTCTACTTTCTTTTCCGCAAAGTTTCACTAGGCCCCTGAACTCTGCTTGTCTACAAGCGTGATCAGCACAATAAGCGGGAAGGCCTCCTTATAGCTTTCTCCGGGAATCAACTAATCACAGTAGCACCTGTCCCTACCAGAACCCACTGGTCATTTCTAGCTTCCCTTCCAAAAATTCTGCTGGAGCCTCTTTTACTTTATACAGGAAAAACTGCTTAATTAGAGATGTTCTCAGATTTCTAAGATTGGAGCAGTCTCTCTCCTGCAATAGTCTATCTTTGTAATTAAAATTTCTAACTATCTAAGACAAAAGTTAAAAATGCACATGTAATTGACTTATGATGAAGGTTTCCAACCACCCAATATACTGCATATTATAATGCATAGTAGGTAAATAGCTGTGTTACCTGGACACAACTTATTCAAGCCCAAGTACTTTGTCAATTAAATAATAATTTTAAATAGATGTACAAGGGTTTCAGCATCTATAATATTCTATGTAATAATAGGAAGGCCTTGGAAATTTTGTATCTCGAGAGACCACATTTTAAAGACTTAATGGAAAATTACCATATTTCAATTTATAGTTATGTTCTAATATACCAAGAGAAGTAACATCAAAATATCTCAGGGCAACATATATACTTATGGAATTTAAATGTATGATTGCATTACTTTGACTTCTAAGGCATGTCAAAAAAGTTGTTACCATATGTACAATAATGAATATGAAATGAATGAATAATATGTTCCCAAAGTGTCACTACAGTGATTTTTTTTTTTTTTTTTTTGGCATGGGAAAAGCTGCTGCTTTATTTTACAAGGAAGGAGATAATGAACTCAAATTTAAGAAATGCTCACTACTGACATCCTTTGTGTTTGATTCTCTCATTACACCCCATCATTTACCTTGGAAACAACCGTTTGGGGTAGATGTTATCTCCTTGTACACCTGCAGAAATTAAGGTCAGAGAAGTCAAGTTTCTTACTCAGGGTCACGAAGCTATTAAAAAGAAGACTCAATATTTAATCAGAGTTCTATTTATATACCCTAGAAAATGCTATTGTGTTAACATAATAATGTGTCTTCTTCGAAAGGCATAATTTATATAATCTATATGCAAACAGACACTAATGAACATGTTTTTGCTTTAGGAAATGAAGAAATGACACAGGAAAACAAATATTTCAAGAAATAGAGAACATTAACATTGTATCATAATCATAATCACCTGACAGGTAGTCTTACATGGCTCAAAATAATTGTTATTATATTATATTATCACAAATAATTATAAATGAAAGTTTATAAAAACCTTAAATAGCCTTTTTAAAAATATTCAAGATGTCGGTTCTATGAATAATTTCACACAAAGATCAGTATGTTAGTTTTTAAAGTTAAGATGTATGAAATTTAAATCCATGTTAACACAATCAAAACTATTTTGGGTAACTAACACAAAGCTTTTTATGTTGTTAGGTTTAACATGAAAAATTCAATAAGAAAAAATAAAAACATTCAAGCTTATTTCAAATAAAAGGGGCAAAAAATACTTTGGCAAGAAAGCAGTCACGAATATTACAAAATAAAATATAAGCAAAGATTTTAAAAGAAGGAAATAATAATTAGAAAGTTTACATATTAATCTGATGTTTTTATAATCATTCATTTAATGTCAAATAAAACTTTTTGTTCTTTTGCTAATTAATGAATTATTTTTTGATATACAATCTTTCATAATAATATGTTTTTCTTGGACATGTTAAAGTAATACATGTATTTCACATAATTTATCCTTATTAACAGAGCTTAATACAACTGTTTTCAGTTTACTTGGTGTCCTGATGTAATTACACCTTTACTCCATGAATCTATCACTAAGAACTTAAATTAGGAAATTGGTAATTTTACTATCTTCAAAAGTAATAAAAATCATAATTATTTCATCCCCATAGATGTTAGCAGATTCTAAATGGTATCACTTGTGTCAATCTGGCAAAATGGAGCCAAGGAAGTTGATGAGGGGAAAATTCTCTCCCATGACTCCCTTACAATAACAGAAACTATCCCAGGAGATTTTTCCAAACCACTGTTTATTACATGAGTTACACCAGGACAGCTAGCCACTCAGATAAGGATATTTGTCTGATATGTCTCAAACCCAATCCAATGAAAAATAGCCTGTTTCTTTAAGATTCCAACGCTGTTGCTGCTCACCAGTCCAGAGCTTGCAAGCTCCTCAAAGATATTGCCTGGTACCCATAAACTTCATTTCAAACAATCGAGGTAACTTTTCTCTTTCCCAAAAAAAACCCCAAACTTTTCCTTTCTTCTTTGGACACACTGGTGCATGTCTCCAGAATTGTAGTTCTATTCTTAAAACATGATCTCCCTAAAGTCCTTTGCTTAGAGGTTCTTTATATTTATTTAATATTGACATCCCTGAAAAACCAACATTTAACAATATTGACTTTATTGAATAAGTACATTATTAAATATTTTCTGAAAATGGGATAAACTGGAGATATTTGCCTTTATGAAATATGTGCTGACTTTTACCTGAGCATAATACATGATGACATGGACATTCTTGTAGTATTGCATATCATTTAAAAATTTAAGCATATTTAATGCCTAGTAATTAATCATAATAATCATTACTATAATTGTAATTATCTTGCTTCTGATCTATTATTGTTATTTTATAATTTTGTTCTGGAATGTCTTCTTAAACTACAAAAAAAGTAAGAAAGATGCTGTAAATATAGGAATTTCTTCTCCACATTTCTTGTATTTTTCTGTTACCTTCCCATAATAATTTCCTCATTTTACTTTTTTTCACTACCATTTAACGATATACTATCAACAGGCTCTTTTGAATATGCCAGCAGCTAAACCATCCTCTGTAAGTGACATGTCAAGTGTCTGTTTTTGCATGTCACATCTAGATCTCTGTATGCTCATACGTGCGTATAAACTTTTTCTTATTGGAGCACAGAAGGATATTTTTTTGAATGTCAAAGTACATCAACTTCAACTAATAATAAAGTAAAAGGATTTCAACTTTCCTTACTTGTACAATAACTTAGTAACCTAAAGTCAATGATTATACGTCTAAATAACATTCACATGTAACAAGCTGCTTGACAACAGAAAGAAAAAACACATAAATATTTCAGGAACTTGGAATAAACCCAACTTACATTAAACTGTGCCTGTTCAAAATCTTTTTGAAAATGGATCATTTTCAATTCTTTCATCCAAGCCTGACTGTGACTACCACAGTTTAATGAAGTAGAAAGTTACCCATTGAATTTCATCCATGTCAAGGGAATCCAAGCATTCCAATTATAATAAGATGCTTCTTTGCCTGATATCTAATTTTATTTCTTGAAAAAGACATTTGCCACTACCTCTCTGCCTGTTTGAAAAAAAAAAAAACAAAAACACAGAAACGTATTAACTGGATAGATGATGTGCAGTAGTTTTAAGGAAAATTAGGAAAGAGCTATTATATTTGATACTAGCCTTATATTGAAGGATTAAACACTTGTAAACTTTAAAAGCTTAGTAGAATATCAATATGGTCACTGAAGAATAAAGCATATATTTTTCTATTTTTTAAATACCATTTCTAAATCTCAAACCTTTGTTTTAAAATATAGTTCTTTCAAGAAACTTCTATTAAATATACATATATATGGTGGTGAACTTGAGAAAAAAATCATGAGGTTAGACCATACTAATGGTCAAGAGTTTTGCTTAAACAGTTTTGTAATGTGTGGGTGGAAATAGGTTTTACTCCAGATGGAACAAAGTTAGTGTCTAGGATGTGTTGCAATCATACTGTTACTATTAACAAAAGAAAATTCAAGTGACTTGTAAGGCACGTGTACAATTACCAAGATTTTTGTTTTAAATAGATAACTATTAGATATTTTACATTTTTATGAGTAAGGATGCAGCTTGATGATTGTGTTCTTTTCAAGGCAATATTTGTTTATATGGTAATGGTAATATTTGTTCATATGGTAAGATACATGGTAGTTATTCTATGTTTAAATAAAGAGTATATGCCTCCATTGTAACTTGTCTTTCCTCAGAGAATCAATTTACAAGAGTAAACAAAACTAATAAAACTGGAAGAATAGTACATTACATATTCTCTAAAATTTAGAGAATCAAAAACACACATTTTCCTTTAAAGAAAATATTAGCTTCTGAATGATAATTGCTACTTTGTATGAGCTAAAAGTTAGTTTATCCTGAAAGTTTTCCTTACCAATATGATGGAATCAATAGGAAAGGGAATTAATTATTCAGATTTTTACTCACATGGATTTTTTTTAATGATTCTAGGATTTATTTATAATTTTCTCTTAATCCAAAGAAAAATTAGTTGAAAACAAAAGAACATGTCTTTTTGTCTATGACTTCAATGATTCCAAAATTCATTTAACTTGCTTGAAAAAGTTACAGAACATGAAAAAGTAAACACTGAGTAAATTCAATCTTTTCATTTTTTAGTCTTTATGTTTTGCCACTTGAGAGGGTATCTCAAGCTTCTCTTAACATGCCCGCTTCCCCTCACTCATTATGCAATCAGACATTTAACATTAATATTTAGGAAGCATCTAGTAAGTGTCTGCCATTCTGTCAGAATAAACATATTTCTGCTTTGAGCTTGCAATTATGAATGTAGTAAATATAAAGTTTATAGTTATGATATGCTAACATGTAAATAAAATTTGCTAATGTGCATTATCTAGCAAAAATCATAGTAAGATGAGACAAAATGTCAACTGCAAAGCAATGAAAAGATTGTAATAAATATAAAATATTTATTAATCCATATTTTAAAATACAGTAGTTTATCACGAGAAAAATACTTGAAAAATTTCTAGGATTCTTTAAAAATATAATTCTGTATGATTTTTGAAATAACCAAGTAATTTAGAAAAACAAGTTTTGTTACTGTAAACCCAGCCCTGGGCTAATCTACCTTAAATCATGGCAACACACAAGGATTTCCATAGGTTATTAAAATATTTATACCAAATAAATAAAATCAGCATCTAGAATATGGGAATTGCATTTTACTTCAATTTTTTAATCTTCTGCTGTGTTGGTTGGCTTTGATAAACTGAAAAATAGCCCTTGCAGCAGCTGGAACAGAAAACACAATTTTCCAAAATGGACTGCACTATGATTTGCAAAACACATGAACTATTTCAAATCAAACTATTATGTTCATCACCAATGAAGCTTAAAATGTTTCTAGTTTATCAGATACATATATTCCAATTTTATCAGCTATACATGTATTCCACTGTTATAGTCACTCTTCATGGACTTATGCATTCTAAAGATAAGATCATCCGCTTGTTCTAAAATTTCTATATTTCATAAATCCTTATAATCTCCTACAAGATCATTTCATAACTAATTCTCTCCCTTAAAACATGTCAGTTCCCACTTCCTCAGGCCTCTTTTTGAAATGCACCAGAATTTCACAGAATGTGGGATTTCTCTTGCTGTTGCTTGAAATAACCTAACATTGCTATATACACATATCTGTTAGTCTCAACAAATATATATACAGAGTTTATTTAACTGCAAATATTTTGCCTGTTCAACTTCACATCATAATAAAAAATTTGATATCACAGACATATATAACATGGCATAATGTAGGCCTCAAATGATCATACAGTCTAAGAAAAGAGATCTGATTTAAAGTTAGGTCATGTACCCAAAAACAGAGTTTTGTAGATCTTTCTACTGCTTAAAAATTAATATGTCCCAACGGTGAACGGCTCTTTGGTTTCTGGGGACTTTTTAATTTATTTTCTTTTTTTTCATTAAATCATAGCTGTGTACGTTAATACAATTATGGGGTAAAATGTTCTGTGTTGTATACAATCTGAAAGATTTTTATAAAACAGATTAAAATAGACTTCCTTGCATTTTCTTAGTTATTGTGTTAAGATATTTCTGTTCTACACTTAGTAGATTTAATATGTACCCTTGTAAAATGCACCATAGGTGTGGTCTCACCAATTACCCTCCCTTCACCCATCCTCCCTCCTCCACTCTCCCCTCCTCTTTCCCCTTCATCTTGGGCTATAGAGGGTTATAGCTTTCATATGGAAGTGTGGGTGTTTATAATTGGTTTCATAGTAGGGCTGAGTACTTCGGATACTTTTTCTTCCTTTCTTGAGATACTTTGCTAAGAAGAATATGTTCCAGCTTCATCCATGTAAACACAAAAAAGGTAAAGTTTCCATAGTTTTTAAGGCTGCATAATATTCCGTGGTGTACATATACCACAATTTATTCTTCTCTGAAGAAGACAGGTGCATTGCCTACAGACATATGAAAAAATGCTCATCATCCTTAATCATCAGAGAATTGCAAATCAAAACCACTTTGATATATCATCTAAATCCAATAAGATTAGCCCACATCACAAAATCCCAAAACCATGGATGTTGCCATGGATGTGGAGAAAATGGAACACTTCTGCACTACTGATGGGAAAGCAAACTAATATGTTCCTTGTGGAAAGATGTTTTGAGATCACTTAGGAATCTAGAGATAGACCTGCCATTTAATCCTTCAATTCCTCTACTAGGTATATATCCAGAAGACCAAAAATTACTTTATAACAAAGATATCTGCACCAGTATGTTTATTGCAGCCCAATTCATAATTGCTAAGTCATGGAAGAAGCCAAGTGCCCATCAACACATGAATGGATTTTTTATTTTTTATTTTTGCAGGGTTTTTTTGGCTGGGGCTGGGTTTGAACTCACCACCTCTAGTATATGGGGCTAATGCCCTACTCACTGAGCCTCAGGCGCCACTCTGAAAGGACTTTTTAATTTCAAATTGTCTTTTATAATCTTTGTATCTTTCCTTTGTGATAATCGTTATCCTCAGCTATAGTTTCTACTACAGCTTGCTTGTGGCCATTACCCTAAATAGAGGTCAGAAAACACTGACCCAGATGGAGGCAAAATAGTGTGCTCTGCATGTCTTTGCAAGTTAAGTCATATTGAAATATGGCATACCTGTTTACCCATTTGTTTTGTATGGTCTATAGCTTTTGTCATACTCCATTGGCAGAGTTGATTGTTGTAGCAAAAACCAGCTTGAGAAATATCAAATAATATATTTGTTCTTAAATAGATTCTATTTATGGCACCAATCATATTTCCAAGTTAAAATGCTCACATGTTCAAAGCCAAAAATTAATGGAAAACCTTGAAACAAGAAAGAAAAAAGAATGAATCATCATAGACAAGAATCTCAATAAGATTAACAGTCCACTTCTCATAAAGAACCATGGAGGTCAGAAGGTAGTGAGATGAAATATTTTCAAGTGACAAAGGGAAATAAAAATTGGCAATCAAAAATCTCATATTCAGCATAAATATCTTAAAAATTAAAAATGAAACAAAGATAAACAAAAACTGAGATAATCAGTTGATAACAGACCTGCTTTTCAAGAAATAGTGAAGGAAATTCTCAGGCTAAAAGCAAGTGACACTAAGGCAATAATTTAAATTTTCATGAAAAAACAAAAAGCATTGGTAAATGTGCTTAATTTAGGTAATTAAAATGACATGATATCTGTCATTTTCCACATAAAATACTATATACAAATTTGTATTATTGGCCCTACAGCATATTGAAATGCATAATATTTGACATTAACAGCACAAAGGAGGCAGGTAGAAACAAAATTGTGCTAGAGTAAGGAAATAACACCAAATGCTAACTCTAATTCATAGGAAAATATAAGAGAAACAGAACTAATTAATAATAAGATAGTTTAGAAATATTTATCTGTCTATTCTTGTCTCTTTCCTTTTCTCAGGTTCTCTAAAAAACCTAAGATTATAGAAATGAACATAAAGATCAATTAAATGGATTTTTTTGGCTACTAATATGCAGATATATATCACAAAGGGAAGATAGAACTATACATGCACACATTTCCTACATCTTACTGGCAATAAATTAGCATAAATCTGACGTAGAGTCTAGTAAACTAAGCAGTGTAGTTTAAGCCCTAGAGTAACTATTAAAAATGTAGCCCCCTACAGGCACTCAAACAAACATGAAAGGATTAAAATCTGACGATTGAAAATATTCCATTAACTTAAAAGCAAGTAATACAAGAGTAAAGAATGAACAAGAAAAACTGGTGGGTATAAGCCCAACTATTTGAGCATGAATGGACTAAAGAACATAATCACAAGGAAGTGATTGCCACACTGGAAAAGAAAACAATACAAAATGAACATCCAACTATGTGCTAACTACAACAGAAAAACTTATAAAAATTCAAAGGTTCAAATGGGCTAAAAATAAAAACATGGGACAACAATAACCAAAAGAGTTGTAGCAGATTTTCTAAATAATAATAATAATAATAAAAACTTCTCAGTTGATTCTATGAGGCCATCATTACTTTAACAGCAAAACCAGAAAAGATAAGGGCATAAATGTATTCATGATCTATGTACAAATGTCTTAATTAAAAAAATAAAAACAGAAAATAGAGCATCAGAAAACAGCATTACATACCAATAATTCTTATAAATACAGATGTAAACCCCTCAGGTAAAACATCATCAAACTCCATCCAGATACCTACTAAAAAGATTATGTATCATGGGAAAATGGAATTTATCCCAAGAATGCAAGCTTAGTTTAACATTCAAAATCAACTGATGTAATAACTATGACAATAGTTAAGAACAACAAACACATGATCATCTATGTAGATACAGAAAAAGGATTACAGAATAAAATGTCCTTTCATTATAAAAATGTTTAATACACTATTTATAGAAGGGAATTTCCTTATTCCGATAGAGAGTATCTACAAAAATTATATAGTTAACATGATGCCTAATGGTGAAAAAGTTAATGTTTTCTTCCAATAACGGGTACAAGATAAGGAACTCACCCTTTTCCAGCCTTATCACTTTTATTGAACATTGTACTAGAGGCTCCAGGCAGGTCAGGTGAGCAAATGAAAACAAACATGCCTGGATAGAAAAAGAAAAGGGAAAGAATATTCCTAATTTCACATGAAAAAATATTGTACATTAAAAGTGCTTATAAACTTACCAAAAAATATAGATATAACAAATGAAATCAGCAGGGTACAGGATAAAAGACCAATATATAACATCAATTGTGTTTTTATACACTGATAATGGACAATGTAAAAATTAAATAAAAACTATTCCATTTACAATGACATTGAAGAAAATAAAATAGCTAAAAATAAGGCAGCGCCTGTGGCTCAGTGAGTAGGACACCAGCCCCATATACCAAGGGTGGAGGGTTCAAACCTGGCCCCGGCCCAACTGCAACAAAAAGATAGCCAAGCATTGTGGCGGCCGCCTGTAGTCCCAGCTACTTGGGAGGCAGAGGCAGTAGACTCGCCTAAGCTCAGGAGTTGGAGGTTGCTGTGAGCTGTGTGACGCCACAGCACTCTACCCAGGGGGATAAAGTGAGACTCTGTCTCTATAAAAAAAAAAAAAAAAAAAAAAAAAAAAGTTGAAAATAAATTTCACAAAAAAAATCTAAGAATGTACATTGAAATTTTCAAAGCATCATTTAAAAAATGTGATAATTTGAATAAGCAGAAAGAGATTTCATCATGAGATCTGAACCCTGATGAATGGGAACAGGTGGTCCTTCTAAAGGAGACCAGAGGGAGCTTGGTTCCCTCTTCTGTGATGTGAGGACAACCAGAAGGTGTTAGTTAGGAAGAGCGGGCCCTCACCAGACAGACCTGATTTTGCTGGCACTCCAGTCTTAGATGACCAGAACTGTGAGAAATAAGTTTCTGTTGTTTATAAACTACTCAGTTTATGATATTTTGTTACAACAGCTCAAATGAACTAAACCACCTGCTATTTATTATAAATTTTTTGAAACGCATGATTGACAAAAATATTTATTATAATGCTCAGAACAGGAGTCATATAGAAATTCTATTTTATTTTAATAAATATGAATTTATTATATCTATTTAAGTGTAGAAGAAATTATGAGGGGAAATTATGCAGAGAGATTTTGCGATTTTTAAAATATTATGTATTTTATTCAATTTTTTGTTACGCATAGTAAAACTTAATTTGTTTAGTCACTCATCTGTTTAGCTATGTTAGTGAAAACAAACTATTTAAATTCCAAAGGTTATTAAAATTATGTTTGAGCTTTCTTAGGTCTGAAGGACTTCAGTATTCCCTTGATATTGCAGTTTTAATTGAATTTAAAATAGATTGCTGGTGTGTTTGCATGGTCAACCAAGGCACATGAGATGTCCGTATATAGTGTTTGATCCTGGTAGATGCTTTTACATTCATGAAACTCCTGACTATGTCCCGGTATAAGTGGGGAACTCACAAATATATAAGTTTGAGCACATGTTATCCTGAACTCCAGCCTTGGTTATAACTGGGTGAGTCACCATTGAAAGAAAGTTAAATGCTGGCTCCTTGATCCATAATGTATGGAAAATGTAACCTTGACTTTAAACTTCTCTGAGATAAGTTTTACAAGTTAACTTTTAAATATAAGATCAATCTATTGTGACCACTCTTAAAAAAGCATTTGCATTCCTCTTATCGTGAGACAACACAAAGCAAACTCAAATTAGAATTTAAAAAGATTAACATTTTCAATTAAATTATCTCTGATTCTTTACCTTTTATAACTAAATGTCTGTATACTTCTATGCTGCCCTTTTCAAAATTCAGTTTTTCTACTATATTTTTAATGTGCTTATATGCTTCCTTTCAAATTACAGTGCCACATAGAAATCAATACTGGCTTTTCCTTGCTTTTAAAACTTTGCCATCCTTTTACTTTAATAAAATATACACAGACTGATTCCATAAGTAGAAGACCTAATGAGAAAATTAATAATAGGTTAAACTGAAAGGGCGTACAAATATTTATAGCCCAAAAGGGCATTTGGTTAGGAACATTTTATAAGCAAATATTCCTAAGTTTTCAAGGACTAAAAATTTTTCTGTGCATAGAGAAAAGAAAAACATTCTATTTCTTTCTTTGAAGGTTTTTATCCTAGTATGAAAATTAGACCACACACAGATTGCACATACATATACTAAAACGCAAAGGCAAAAATATAGGCTAGTAACACTTAGTAATATGCATCAGTTAAAATATTTTTGACTAGCATGAGTAAAATTAAATTGTGAATGAATAAATGAGAGAAATATTTGTGCAAGTATTTGAATTAAGATTACAGAATCCAAACCTCTTCAAGGCAAAAGTAAGGGAATTTCAGGGAATTTCCACCACTGGAGACCATTGCCATGATCTCATTCTAGTCAAATTGTTTGCTGTCTTTGTAATTATTTCCTCAAAATTTGGAATTCCTACAGGATATGGCTTAATTTGTTCAGATATATTTTTCCTCTCTAGATTAACCTATAAGAATTATTAATCAAGAAATACTAGTCGGGGTGGGGGAAGAAAAAAAAAGAAGCTCAAATTTTGCAGCTCAAAATTTTGGAAGATCTTTTTAATGTTTTTAAGTGATTTTCTTTCAAATAATTTTAGTCTTATAAAAATTTGATGTAGAAAGTTACTAGACAGCCTGATACCAGTTTCTCGTAATGTTTTTTACAGGTGTATATATACATACACATTTCTTGAAATAAAAAAAAACTCCCGTCCCTCTCCCCTTTCCCCTTCTTCTTGGGCTATAATTGGGTTATAGCTTTTATATGAAAATTATAAATTGGTTTAGTAGTAGGGCTGAGTACATTGGATACTTTTTCTTCCGTTCTTGAGATACTTTGCTTTGAGAGAGGGAGGGGAGCAGAGGGGACAGGATGGGTGGTGGGACAGTAATTGGTGGGACCACACATATGGTGTATCTTACAAGGGTACACATGAAATTTACTAAGTGTACAATATAAATGTCTTAACACAATAACTAGGAAAATGCTGTGAAGGCTATGTTAACAAGTTTGATGAAAATATTTGAAATTGTATGTAAAACCAGCACATTGTACATCATGATTACATTAATGTACACAGCTATGATTTAATTAAAAATAAATAAATGTGTACACTGTTTTTGCACTCTCTGTATAATATGTATATACATATATATAATGTGTGTGTATGTATAAAAATATTAACCATGGAATATTTATCAAAACAATAATTGTTAGTTTATCACTCTCAATTAAACTATGTACTTAAGATTCAACCAGATTTACAAATGTTCTTTTACTGCTCCTTGATCAAATTCAGGATATCACATGGCATTTAGACACTGTTTCTCTGCAATTTCCTCTTGCCTGTCACAACTACTCAGTCTTTACTTATATCTCATAACCTTAACAGTTTTTAAGAAGAATGGTTGGGGTATTTTGCAGACTGTCTCTAAATTCTGTTTGATATTTTTCTCATGATATCCTGTGTTTATTAACATGGCTCATTACTGATGATGCTCACTTCACTTGGTTAAGGTGGTATTTACCAGCTTTCTCCACTGTACCATTATTCTTTGTCTCTTTCCGTGCTATATTCTTCGGAAGCAAGTAATTATGTTCAACCTATATTCAAAGGGAGGAGAAGGGAATAAGCATTACTTTGCAAAAGGGGAATTATCTACATATAATATTAGAAATGTAATGTAAGAAATATTTTCCCTTCCCTCAATTTATGTATTTAATCAGAATCGTTGTGGATTCATAATGATATATTATATCTCAGTTATAATTCAATGCTAAATCAATTAAATTGTTTTTCAAATATTTATAGTTTAGGTCATTCAATGTTTTTTCAGACAATCTTTTTTCACCCCAATTTTTCCTCTTTTTTACTGTATTTGATTTTCTTCCTGATGCTATAAGATGCTTCATGCTCCTTTCCTATTTTCCTACTTCAGCCCTCACATCAGTTAGTTCTTCAGGGAACTCCGGCTACTGTTACTAGAGAATGGTATTTAGAAATCAAGATCTGAATATTTGGTTTCTACATTTTAACAGGTTATCATAGGGTAAACTCTACTCTTAAAACATAGAATAATAATAATAATAAAGTTAGATTTCCAAGTTTGTGTTCCCTTTAGTAATACAATCATATGGAAATTGATTACATGAAATATTCAAGATATATAAAATCAATTTTGTTGTTAAGGTTGATGATAAGTGTCTATAGGTCTAGTGGCAGCAGTGGCAGCTACTGACTTTTCAGTTTGGTGTGCAGTGTGTATCTGGGAGTTCCTGGAAGGGTGTAGTTTCCCTAGCTTTTTAATTATTTTATAAATTGCTTGCTAATCTGTAATAATCATAATCCTTAAAATAACTGCTGTATATTATCACCGACAATTGAGTGCTGATACAGGCACAAGCTACAGAAAAGACAATATCAAACACACATCATCAATTCAGATCATATATCACATCGTAGACTTGTAGAGGAACATCTAATCAATCTTTCTGACCATTACTATAAGAGAAAGTAAACAAATGAAGACCAATTATCCAATCTGCTCATACAGCCATTATTAAAAAGACCTCCCAATTTTATCATCATTACAATAGATGCTGAGCGACTGATATGAGTTCACCATGAAGCAACCACTTTGCAAGGGTTTGCGTATCAGAGAGTGAGCCAATAAACATGAAATGTATTAGTACTTTCAAACTTTGTACAACCCATGCCCTTTTTATAACATTTGGTTGAGTATTAGAGGACTTACCTGGAATTATGACAATGTTGATGATTTAATAGCATTATATGGGGATGAACAACTTATAGAACATTGTCTGATGATTTTCAAATGGTTGAATATTCAGTTTCAACTAAAATCCCAAGACAATTCCACAGCTAATTTCAATAGTAAAGAGATTCTTGCTGATATGTACCTGACTTTGATCAAAACTCTTTGGTTTCTCTCTTACAATTCTATTTGACACTTTTCAACTATGCAATCTGGCACTGTTTACAAGTTGCAGGATGATTTACTAAATGACAAGGCCACAATTTCAGACTGTCACTTCAAAGCGTGAAAAGGTATAAGGTCTTTCTCCTATACTGAATAATACAAGGTGGCCATCCTGTATTTAAAGGGGATATATTAGAGTTATTAAAAATGTGGTTTTCATCAGAAAATATTTTATAGCCTACCTCAAAAGTCCTCAAAATTAAATGTCTTTCTTAGGAGAATTGACAACCTCAGTCTGTCCTTTGATACACCTAGATGTTAAAAAATGTCAGATATTTGTTTTTTGTTACTCACATAGGTCTTATAAGCATGACAGTATTAGGATGGTGGATCTGGATGATGTCCTGTGGGATGGTGAGGGAACTGAGGACTCTATGAACTACAATGGGGAATGAAATGTAAGGACTAATGTGTCACAGAGGCAGTAGAGTAAAATTATTCTTCCTTTTCTACATGAAGATCAAATGAGTTCTTGTAACTTGTATTTACCGTATGGAATGTATTATCCTAATCAATAGCTACACTTCAAATATCAGAGGCTAGGTTGATGTAAGCCATACATCCCATTTTCCTATTTATTCCTAAAAGAAATTATGATAAAGTTAGTGAGTTAAAACAACATAAAATTATTACACTACAGTTCTGTAGATCAGAAGTTCGAATGGGTCCCATTAGGTGAGGGAAGAGAAAGAGCTTCCCGGCGTAAGGATTAATAGGAAACATTGGCTTATGATAAACACAGAAAGTACCAAAGAAAACTAGAGGGCCAGAAGGGCACTAATAAGCATGTCCTTGTAAATTGCTTTTAACCATTTTTGCTGTCCCATAGTATAGTTTATCTCATTTAACTATTGAAATCCCCACCTAGAGAAAAATTAGATTATTGTTAGCATAATATACGTCACATAAAGAAACATGGCGGATACATCACAGCAACTTGTAGGCAGTGCAGATTTTATTTCTTTTTTTTTTTTTTTTTGATTTTTATTTTTTACTAAATCATAGCTGTGTACATTAGTGCAATCATGGGGTACAATGTGCTGGCTTCATATACAATCTGAAATATTTTCATCCAACTGTTCGACATAACCTTCATGGGATTTTTCTCGTTTATTGTATGAAAACATTTGTATTCTGCATTTAGTAGGTTTCACCTGTACCCTTCTAAGATGCAACATAAGTATGATCCCACCATTTACCCTCTCTCCACCCACCATCCCCTTCCCCTCCCCTTCCTTGCCCCTTTCTCCATATTCTTGTGCTGTAATTGGATTATAACCTTCATGTGAAAGCTATAAATTAGCTTCATAGTAGGGCTGAATACATTGGATACTTTTTCTTCCAAGAATGTGTTCCAGCTCCATTCATGTAAACATGAAAGAGGTAAAGTCTCCATCTTTCTTTAAGGCTGCATAATATTCCATGGTATACAAGTACCACAGTTTATTAATCCATTCGTGGATCAATGGGCACTTGGGCTTCTTCCAGATTTTATTTCTTAGAGAAGTCCTATCCCAGTATAGAGGGTGAGAAAGACATCTTGTGCAAAAAGGACCTGCTACTTCAATAAACTTATTGGTAGAATACTGACAGAGTGACATAAGGTACTGTGTCTTCCAAGAAGTGAATACGCTGGTTAAGTAATGAACCTCTAATCAACTCAACTTGCCACGCCGAACTCATTTAAGTTATTCTTTGGTCTATTGTCACCATCTCATTTTGCAGGGTTGTTGGTTTTTTTTTTAAATACTATCTTACTATTCATACAAAACACCAGATAAAAATCAAAATGTCAACTGAATTATGTTTATTTCTGGTGGCTCTATAGGAGAATCTGCTTCCTTACCTTTCCACCTTCAAGAATTGAAAAATGTTCACGGCTAATAGTTCCCTTTCATATTTACAAAGCAAGCAACATAGATTTTCACTGACCCTGTTTTCATCTTTCCATCTCTTTTCTTAACCACAATTGGGAAAGGTCACTACTTTTAAGAATTCATGTTTTTATACTATGCCTAACTGTACAATCCTGGCGATCCCACATCAAGGTCATCGAACTTAATAACATTTGAAAAATTATTTTTCACTGCATAAAGTAATATATATTCAAAGTTCTGAGGATTGGGGCATTGACAACTTTGGGGAACCATTACTCTGTCTACTATAACTTTTTACCAGTTATATTTGTAATAATAGTCAAATTCAATTCAACATCTTATTCTCTAGGAATGTTCAATGTTTTTACTAGCCAAACTAGAGAATTGAATTCAGATGTGATATAGCTCATCATACATGTGATTTTCAAGCCTCAGATGATTTGAATAATCTTTTGTATTTCTTTAAGAATATTGATTTGATTTGATGGTGACATTAATGATTATAATGGTTTGGCTGAGATGGGCTCTCTATCAACTTCCACCTTTCTCTTTATACCATATATTTATAGGCTAAGGAACCACTGTTAAAATGTATATTTTTAGAAACTGAAAAAATGATCAGAGTTTAAGGTACAAGGGCCAAAAGGATTTTACTCTACCAATTTCTGCCCTAATTGGTATTCACAATAATAATTTGAGTTTCTAGTAATTATAGTTAGCTTGAAGTCAAGCAAGTCATGTTAGAATCTTGATTTTTTAAATTTCCTTACCATATTTACCATAAGAAATGTAAATAATGGGATCATGTCATTTTATAGATATATCCATCCCTACAAGGACCCTGTTTATCAAGGTAGACTTTAGGAATACTAGAGGACTGGTAAATAAAGTCAATTATGGAACTTTTGAGAGGTTTAGACATTTTACAGTTGTGAATTAAGTCAAAATGGGATTATCAATCTGGTATTGTTTTGTTTCCAAATCAAGTACTTTAGCTACCTTCAATTTATTTGTTTGCTTTGGCCGGGGCTTGGTTTGAACCCAACACCTCTGGTATATGGGGCCAGCACCCTACTCCTTTGAGCCATAGGCACTGACTTCTACCTTCAATTTAATCCCTAGAATAGTTCTCTGAATGATTGCCATAGAATCTGCCATCCTTACAATCTGTGAGCCTTGATTACTGTCTAGTAGGCTAAAAACAATCATGCTGACTACATCCACTTCATTGTTGAAGAAATGTAACCCATCTCAATAAGGGTTCCACCAATCACAATTGAGATCAGGAATACCCATTGAGTCATAGGCTCTTCCACCATCATCATTTTTATCACAAAATAAATAGGAGCAAAGCAAGTTTCAAAAAATTGTTGTAGTTAATCAGTCTATGATATATGGAGAGAGGAGGGTGAGAGAGAGAAAGAAGGAGAGAGAGAGAGAGAGAGAGAAACTTTCAAACTTTCAGAGCCTGGAAAAGAATATGTATTGGGCTGGGAGAAAAAGACTACACATGGCAAATAAATTAAATATCCATAAGGGCAGATTTGCTAATCATTTCTCTATATTATGTTATTTATATCCTTCCAGTGCTATACAGTATGGGTCAGACTGGAATAAGATTTATAGTATACATCTCAGCCAACAGAAATAATTATAGTAGACTTGACAAGAATTTTAATACAGAATCTAATTTTGTGTGTGCATGAAAATATACACATGTGAAAGTATGTACTCCTATAGCAATGAAAGAAGCCAAAATTACATCCTCTTTGCTAAAGATCTGCCAACACAAAATTTCCTCTTTTTTACTATGTAAATTATGCAATTCTTTACAATGCTTTTTGAATAGGGACTTTTTCTTCCCTTTGGATATTTTGCTTTACCCTAAAGATATATTGAATTATAATTCTACTTAAAGTTTAGTGACAACAGTACTGAGGAATAGAGCAAATTGTTTATGTTTTCTAGCATGGGAAGAGATACAGTGATAATTTCAGATGTTGAGATGAGAAAGAAAAAGGGTGCAGTGTGTTTCTGCTCCTATAACCACCCTGACATATATTCTGACATATCATCATTCTATCTTTCATCCTTTCCAAAATAGTGTTCTAACATGCATCAGAGAAAAGTAAAAGATCCATGAATTTAACGAAGGATGCATTTTGCTGAAGCTGTGTCTTCTGAACTGTTATTTCCCAAACTCAACCCGTGACTCTGAGCGGTATTTACTTCAAGAGGAGCACATGAAAGCCTACATTTTATTCTTTATATGAAGTAAACTTTCGAGAGTGGAAATAGCCATGTATTATTTTGTATCATTCAGAAATATCAAAAGCAGCAATCCAACCCTGCAATATGATATTTTTGCAGGATTTAATGTCCTAAGGTTAAGGTTTTTTTTCTTTTCATCCAGAACTTTGAATATTTCACCTCACTCTTCCTGAGTCTGTAAGGCTCCATCTGAGAAGTGTGCTGCCAGTCATAGTAGAGCTCATTTCTATGCTTTTTTCTTGACCTTTGTGTACCTGAGAATATTGATATCTTTCTCTAGATCTGGAAAGTTATTAGTTGTTATGTTTTCGAATAAACTTTCTACCCCAAGCTCTCTCTTTAACCTCCTCTCTAAAACCATAACTCTTAGATTTCCCTTTTTGGGTCTATTTTCTAAATCTTGTAGGTGTGCTACATTCTATAGTTCTTTTTGTTTCCTTTCTGTTTTCTGACAGTGTATTTCCAGATATCATCTCTTCACTTTCACAATTATTTCTTCTGTTTGCTCAATTCTGCTGTTGAGAGATGCTGATGCATTTCACAATATGACAATTAAATTTCCAAGCTGCAATATTTCTACTTGATTTTTTTTATTATTTCAATCTTATCATTAAATTTTTCTGATGAGCTTCTGAAACTTTTCTTTGTGCTGTCTGAAAGTTCACTAAGCTTCTTTAGGAGTGCTATTTTGAATTCTTTGTATGAAATGTTATATATCTACGTCACTCCAGGATCGGTCACTGATATCTCCTTTAACTCCTCTGTTGAGGTCATGTCTTCCTGAATATTCTTGATGTTTGGGGATGTTTGTCAATGTCAGAGCATTAAAGAGTTAGGTATTTATTTTATTCTTCCCAATCTTGGATTATTTGAACATT
Source organism: Perodicticus potto (assembly GCA_963574655.1). Classification (NCBI taxonomy): domain Eukaryota; kingdom Metazoa; phylum Chordata; class Mammalia; order Primates; family Lorisidae; genus Perodicticus; species Perodicticus potto. The sequence goes on along the minus strand of CAUYRH010126881.1, from coordinate 9,495 downwards.
TATCCTTCCTGAAAAGGAATTGAGGGCTGTAATCCAAGTCTTTGGTCACTGCACCCACAATAGCACAGGCATCGTCTCACCAGCCGCACAGTATTGACTGTTCCCTGGCTAATTCTGATGTTTACTCAAAACTCAGGGACTCTTTAGTTGGCATGTGGTACATCCTGCTGGGATTGTGTCCTTCCCTTCAAGGAATTTGTTTCTTTGTAGTCCAGGGCAGGTTCACAAATGCTGTCCAGCAACCAAAGCCTGGGTCCTGGTTTCAGGAGTTTTCGTACTTTATTTTGGTGTGGCTGAGCTGATACCCAAGTTGCAAAACAAAGTCTTTTGAACTCTTCACTTTCCTTTCCCCACGCAGAAGAAGAGGCTTCCAGAACCACATTGCCTGTCTTTGGGGAGGGAGTTCCACATGCACTGCCTTCGCTGGAGCTGCTGGTGTCTCACTGAGTCACGTTTACTCTAAGTCCACTGGCTCCAAACCAGCACAGCCAAAGGAATTGCCAAAGCATTCTATCCTTTGGTAGCCAACTGACTTATGAATTTCCTTCAGGTCACAGGGTACTTTTTATCAGTCAGTTGTGGGGTTAGCAAGAACTCGGGTTTGGGGGTAGTAGATTCACATTGGCTGGGCTGATATAAATGCTTCTTCTGCTGGCAGTATTCTGCCCTGATCTGTGTCCTCCTGTGCCAGGGCAGCCCTGAGTGTCAATGCATAGTCTAAAATCATTTCGCTTTCCTTCCCCGGGGCACATAGACTCTCTCTCCACTGGACTTGCTGGTATAGCACTGCTACGGGGTAGAGTAGGCGTGGTATAGGGAATGACAGTTTATCTTTTTCAACCAATCAGTGCCTCCTTCCTTTATATAACCAGGTAGTATGATAGTTCACCTGATTTTGGTACTTCTGACGGTACTAACTTACATGGATGCTTACTAAATTTGGTGATCGTGTGGTGGGATTATTGCTGGAAATTTCTATTCAGCCATCTTGTATTTCCTCTATCTCCAAATGTTTATGTTTTGCATGATCATGGTAACTAAAGAGATGATAAATTGATCTGCTATTGAGAAGAAATAATCTTTCACCTATATGGATTCTGGAACAAATAGTGATCATAGTAACTAAAGAGATGATAAATTGATCCACTATTGAGAAGAAATAATCTTTCACCTACGTGAATTCTGGAACAAATAATAAAGCACAGCACATAAAATTCAAAGATGGGATATTTAAGAGATTTTTCTTTATGAGTCTATTTATTAAAATGTTAATGTATTAAATAAAAAAATAACTTTAGATAATAAAAACAGTAAGTTTCTTAAGAATTTAGAATTTGTCCAGTGTATGGACAAATAACCTATGTGAAAAAAGAAAGCCCTCATTAGCTAGAAAATTTAAAAGAGAGCAAAGCATAGTATTGAGAAAGTTAAATGTGGAGTTTGCACTGATTCATACAAATTTCTCTTTAAAGTGTCAGAGCATGGTCATTACATGAAAAGCTTTTGGAAAAAAATTAGAGACTTTAGTGATGATATAGATTTTAAATGAATTTATTGCTCTAAATATAACAAATGTAGCAAAGTTGATTTAAGAGTGAATGACAGTAATACTTCTTTATAACCATGATGTTTGTTGACTCAACTTAGGGAAAATGTAATTAGAGTGATTCCAGGGTTTAGAATTTATTTAAAGATTATGACTTTAATTTTTAAATGAAAAATGGGTAATGCTGAAATAGAGACTTAAAATATGCCCATATATCGTACTTCAAGAAAGAAGGTTCAAATATGATTTTATGCATAATTGACCATTAATAAACTTGCTATTAACTTTATACAATTTAACATCTATATTTGTCAAGATAAGAAGGGCTATGATTAAGTAATGAATAAGCCAGCAGCTGTCGGTGACTTAATAAACAACTTACTATATTGACTTATTATAAGTCTAGTGCAATTCTTCAAGTGCCTATCATTCACTGATCCATGGAACTGGGTTGGGAGATGTGCAGAGTATATGGATATTTAGTAAGACCTAACTATTTCTAGAACACAATCATGTTTTGTGAGCCCATTTTTCAAGGAGACAAATTTTTGGTTGCTAATCTTGGAAGCTTAAGTATACCTACATTGATTTATGTACCTTGTCAGTAAATGTTATTGAGTGTTTCTGTGTGTTAGACACTGGCTAGGCACATAAAATGTTGAGCACAACAGACTTTTTATTTGTTCCAAGGAAGCTTACAGTGTATGGTAAATTTTTGTAAGGAATACAGTAAGAATCACACAAAAATAGAACTTCAAACTGTGGTAAATGTGATTAAATAATAGTGAATATCTGTGTAAACATACAGTAGTGTTTCTATTCTATTAAGTTGAGAGAATTAAGAGAGTGTAGATTTATTTAAAAACCTCAATAACGAGTGAGACTTATTTGTTACTAAAGGAACCAAATATCTTGGGGAAAGTGTGAATAAGAACTCTTTAAGAAACTGAATGCCCTATACTCCATGTTAAAGATGATATATTTTTAAAGGAGAAGAAAGTTTTTGGATTTTGTACATGTGTGTATATATATATGTGGGGTATTTTTAGGGATTACCCACTCCCAGGGACTCCAGAATAGTAAATTGTACTTTAAGTTAAGAGCCAAATGCTGAGTCTACACAAAAGAGATGTTAGATTGGTTGAAAGTGGTGGATGGAAAACAGAGCTTTGACTTCAACCAAGAAAAGGAAAACAGAAAGCCTACCTCTAACTGCAAATATTATATTTCTCATCATCTCTTTTTGGAAGATAATTGGCAATTAAAAGATACACAGAGATACTAAGAATCATGGAGGTACGTGTGGGGGGCGAGATTATGTAAAATCTGCACCTAACTCTACTCATTCCTGAAAATAGGACAGTTAAAAGCAATAAATAGCTCTCTGGCTTTCTTTTATTATAGCATCTATGACTCCCTAACCTATGAAGCTTTATGAATTCATTCAGTAGTTTCTCTAGTTATATGTTAAAGTAATTAACTTTTTTTTTTTTTTTTTTTGAGACAGTCTCATTTGTCACCCTGGGTAGAGTGCCCTGGTGTCACAGCTCATAGCAACCTCAAACTCTTGGGCTCAGGGGATTTTCCTGTCTCAGCCTCCCAAATAGCTGGGACTATAGGAACCACCACAATGCCTGGCTATGTTTTAGAGATGGGATGTTTCTCCTGTTCAGGCTGAACTTGTGAGCTCAGCAATCCATGTGCTAGGGTGCTAGTGGCATGAGCCACTGTGCCCGGCCCTAAAAGTAATTAAAAATTAAGTTTACATTTCCCCTACTTTTATGTTCACTAATGTAGTAGGTTGATTGTAAAAATGACCCAAATCTTCATCCACCTACTAACCAACATTAGTATCCACGCCCTTTGCAATGAGTCTTTTCAGTTGTTCACATCAAAAGTTACATTATTTTTCGTCATCAATTGAATATGGCCTGACCTGGTTATTTGTTTTACATAATAGAATTGTAGGATATAGTGTGTCAGTTCTGAGATTTGCCCTACAATTAGAAGGCCCTGCAACATTTCTCTCTCTCTCTTTCTGTGTGTGTGTGTGTGTGTGTGTGTGTGTGTGTGTGTGTGTGTGTGTTTCATCCTGAGACCAAAGCCTGGATATCAATTTGCAAGGAGATAACTTAAGCAGAACAAAATCTATCCATTATTTTCAGCCAAATTTCCAGACATGTAAGAGATCAATATCAGTAAAGCTGAATAAATGTTGGACCGATCACCACAGCTGCATGGATGGGCTCCCATGAGACCAGCTCAGTCAATAGATGCATTCATCAGACACATAGACTTGTTAGTAAAAATTAATGTCTACTACTACATGCCACATCCCTATACAAGGGAAGTGTGATAATTGTTTATAACATGGCATTGTTGTGGATTTCAATAATTGAGATGGTAATGATCCCAGTACTAATGAGTGTTCTCCAGAGGAATATTGGAGGAATTCTATTTCTCCAATAGGAAATAAATGGGTAGATGAATAGATATATAAGTAGGTATGGGGTGATTTAATATGGGAATTGGCTCACATGATTTTGGAGGCTAAAAAATTCCACAATATATTATTTGTGAATTCAAGAAATAGGAAAGTATGTTATGTAATTCAGTCTATGTACAAAGCCTGAGAAGCAGGGGAGCTGATGGTATAACTCTCAGTCTGAGGCTGAAAGCCCAACATGTGAAGGGCTGCTGGAGTAAGTCCTGTCATCACCTGATGGCTGAGAAACTGAAACTCTGATGTCTGAGAGCTGGAGAAGATGGATATTCCAGTTCCTAAAGAGAATTCATCATTCTTCCACCTTTTTATTGTGGTCATTCCCTCAAGAGATTGAATGCTTGCCCTCATTGGTATGGGCAGATGTTCTTTGCTCAGTCTACGATTTCTTCTGGAAACACCCTCATAGACAGAAATAATATTTTACCAGGTAGTCAGATTGACACAAAATAATTAACAATTACGAGTCCTAAAAGAATTAACGAATTTATAAGCATATTATTTCTCCACTGGCAAAGTCTATATTATCTGCTGTCATTTGTATCCCTCCCAAGAAATCTTAGATTGTTGGGTATACAGCAGGTGATGAAAGTAAATGGTTAATTATCTGACAAGACAACAGAAATGTCTCAAGTTTTCTCCATGCTTCAAGGATTATAATTATTTACTCAAGATTATGGGATTTTTTTTGTTTGGTCCAGAATAGGCCTCTGAAAATATTTACTAGAAGGATAAACTAATGAGTGAATATGAAGACTTATTTAATTGTTGTTGCATTATAGTTAATTGTGTGTAGGTAGAGCCTTCAGTTTCCTGTTTGTTATACACTTCCAAAATTTGCTTTGAATAGCAAACATTGACACGTGCTGTGGACTGAATTGTACCATCCTCCTCCACAAAATTCACAAGCTGAAATCTTAATCCCCATGTGACTGCTGGGAGACAGGGCTTTTAGGGGGTGATTAAGGTTAAATGAAATGAAAGGGTGTACTAAACTGCCAGGATTGGGGGTTTATAAAATGAGGAAGAAAGAGAAAGTGATTTCTCTCTGTCTCTAAGGAAGGAGGCTATTTGCAAGGCAGGGAAAGAGCTCTCACCAGACCAAACCCCACTGGAACGCTGATCCCGGACTTTTCACCCTCCAAAATTGTAAAAAAAATAAATTTCACATGTTTAAGCCATTCAGTCTGTGGTGTTTTATTATGGCAGCCTGGGCAGACTAAGGTAGTATTAAAACAAAGAAAGAAAAAAAATTATCTGACTTTTAGACTTATGTTGATGATAATTTGGTATTAAAAACTGAAGAACACTAACAAAATACTTAAGAATGGGAGTAAAATATGTCCAGGAAAATAAACTAGAATTTTTTAACTGATTGTGAAAACTGAAATAGAGTCAATTTATTTGTTTCTCTGCCTTCAGAATTATAATGCCATCATGATTAATTCTTATCTCAGACCTTCTTAAAAGGGGAGAGTAGACACAGCCCGCTAAACAGGAAATAAAAAGTTTAACATAGAAGAATAAACACCAGAGTTTTGGTCCCTTAAAGCTGCTCCTGGATCTCTCTCTTAACCATATTTTGAGTAATATTCATTCACTCTGTTCTTTGTTTCCATTTATTTTAGCGCTTTCTTGTGTGTGCGTGCGTCTATTGATCAGGATGCTACTCATTGCTCTACATTGATAGTTTTTATAAACACAAGTTTATAGACTCTGAAAACAACTAGTAAGTTTGTGACATAATACAAGTATTCATAGTGGTCTCATCTCCCTTCTCAAATATATCTGGTTTATATCCTTTTTAAAAATTAGTATTCTATGACATATCTAATACCTAATGAAGAGAAAACAATGAATACCCAAAGTAACATAGTGTTAGAAATACAGAAATATTCTTAGGTATTACTTAGAGGTGAGAGCATTGTGGTTAGACAGCTGTTTGGGGCAGAAGGCAAAAACTAAATATTATAAAAGGTAGAACCCCAAGAGGAAGTAGGTTAAAGACTAGGAGAGAAATAATGCAAAACACTTTCCCAGGATGAAGTTGATTGACCATGTAACATACAACATTTAGATGGTAGTATAATGTTCCCGAAAAATTAAAGCAATTATATTCATTGAATCTAGAAAATATAACTAAAAAATATTTATTTATTGTTATATAGTATATATGTCTAAAATAGCGCTTCTATTCAACTATACAACTTATCACAATTTTGTTTTGTTGTCATTTATTTTATTTTCATGGATATGGGTTTATATAAATTATTTGAACTTAATGCTTTCCACTTAAAATATGTTATAATGTCCTTCCACATTGACACATATTTGATATAAATTTAGTTCATCATCTTCTAACAATTTATAATTTTATAAAAGTGAACTCAATTTATATTCAGCTATTTTTTCTACTTGGGTATCAATTTTGTTAGTAGATTATTTTGCTACTTGTTGTAGGGCATGCCTGTATCTTTCAGTTATTGATAGTTTAACATCTGTAGAAAAATTTATAGAAGAAAAATACTAGTTCCAAATACACATATATTTCAAATTTTCATAAATACTGCCAGATTACTTTCTAATGTGCTATAATTTATAGGCTCAGCTGCAGTTCATAGGAATATCTATTCCTCTACATCTTTCAGTATGAAGGTGATAAATGATATTTCATTGCTGGTTTAATTTGCATTTTCCTGAGTTTTAGCAATGTTAGTCATCCTACAATATGCTTATTGACCTTTTCCATTTTCTCTCTGTAACTTATGTGTTCATATTATTTACCATTTCAATTAGGTTGTTATGCTTATTAATTTCTAGAAGTCATTCACATTAATTTAAATGGTTCTTTGTATTTCTCCATCATATACATAATTATTTTCTATTTCTGCTGTCATTTGTATTTCAATATTGTTTACAGTACGCTTTCTTTTTACCATATGTACACTTACATTTTAATTAAATCAGCCCTTTTACTCTATTTTTTTCTTTTTTTTTTTTTTTGCAGTTTTTGGCCAGGGCTGGGTTTGAACCCACCACCTCTGGTATATGGGGCCGGCGCCCTACTCCTTTGAGCCTCAGGTGCCGTCCTTCTATTTCTTTATATGTTTTGGTTTATAGATCCTCCTTACCTACAAAGATAATCTAGATTTTGTTAATTTTGATTGTTTTTATGTCTAACACAAACCTGAGAAAAAGAGATACACAATCCCTTTGCTATTTCAAGATGGTGGTGAACCCTCAGGGTGTCCAACCTTTTTTCCCCCTGCACATTGGAAGAATAAGAGTTGTCTTCAGCAACACATTCAATACACAAACACTAACAAGAGAGGATGAGGAAAAAAAAAAAAAGGTTTATGCATATATGTCACTCCAGATAAACAAAACAGGTTTCAAATAATCTATATGTGGCCTGTGGGCTGCAGAATAGACACCCCTACGTGACTTTGGGGCCATAGGACCAAAGGATTAAATTACCTTTGCACAGAAATCAATCTCATTCAGACTTTGCTGTGGATCAGTCCTCAGAAAATGTTATATGATATTATGTCAATAAGATACCATCTTATTAGACTGTGAAGGAGTCTTCTAGTATTGAAGAACCTCAAAACTGAGGCTGTACAGTGCTGAAGCTGATGTTACAATTGTCATTCTGTGGAATCTTATTTTACAACCAAGTTTAGAAAACCTAATGAACTCAACTAAATTAGGTTTATAATTAAAAATGATGAGATGGATGGATGATCTACAACTGCTTTTCTGTTTGTTATTAAATGCTAACCCAATAGGGCATTTCTTACTGTGCTTTGTTCATCTTACCTCCAAAATCCATGTTTCATTTCTTGCTCAACACCTTCTCACTGGGTAGACAGGGTTCTCCATCTTCCTGAAGTCTTCGGCTATCTAGGCCTTAGAAGGCTAGAGTCTACAATAGGTTATAAAAATGAGATAGAGCAGAATCGGATTATGGCACAGATGGACTTCATTTCTTATGGACAGGAAATAAGCAAGTTATTGTCTAGAATTAGGGAGGAGTTCTCTTTGAACATTGATGAGGAGTCATCTGGCAGTGGTTCTTAGAGAAATTCTCAGCCAGGTGAAGACAGGTGCATTAGTGAATGATGACTCAGATCCCAGGGATAAGGGTCTCATGAACCATTTTCATAGGGGGAAGAAAGTCTTTCGGGATTTATTCATATGGCATCTGGCCCTCTCCCTTTTCAGGAAATTTTGTATTAATAGCTAAACCCCTCAGCTGAGAACTACTGAAAATAATGTATTTCTCTTCGCCAACTTCTCCTCAATACTCTGAGAGTTCCTCTCTCATATTTATTTCTATGAATGCTCATTAAATATCTATTCTTTATTCCTCTCTTGCCGAAACATACTGTCATTTTGTTTTCTTTTGTTTTTCACAGATCTAGTTAGCTTTTTAAAACAATGATTTTTGCACCATTAAAAATAAATTTTTTTTTTGAAGACAGAAAGAAATAATGTTTTTAGTCTGTTAAGAAGTGAGAAGAAAAATGCCATCATCTTAGTGTAAAAATAAAAGGAAATAAAAGTACCATAGTTTACTTTCAATTTAAAAAACCCTGAATACTTTTAGGCACTAAATTAGCAATAACCAACTAAAAAAATAATGAAGCCATATATTTGTCTTGATAGAAATTTATATAATTCTCAATAAAGAAAGAAGTTAGCAAGAGAGGAGCAATATTTGAATAAAGAAAGGTATGTATTTTTTTCAGTTTTCTAAAGGCAGAATCTCATATTCTAGACACAGCTTATCTAGAAGCTACTATTTTTTGTATGATAAACTTAGCAAAGCAGGAAAAACACATTATATGAAATATATAAACAGATGTCAATAAATTATACAAAGCTACTTCCAATCCAAGATATATTGCTGGTCTCTAAAAATTTCTTATTGGCTGAAGTTTCACATCTTCTTTGCTATTATGTTGGTTTTCCTCTGCGTAATCAATATCTATTAACGTATTCGCCTGTGTTCTGGAATTCTTTTTTTTTTAATTTTTTTTTTTATTTTATTGTCTTTATTATTAAATCATAGCTCTGTACAATAGTGCAATCAAGGGATACAATGTGCTGCTTTCATATACAATTTGAACTATTTTCATCAAACTGATTAACATAGCCTTCCTGGCATTTTCTCAGTTATTACATGAAGACATTTGTATTCTGCATTTAGTAAGGTTCACCTGTACCCTTCTAAGATGCACCATAGGTGTGGCCCCACCAATCATCCTCCCTCCACCCCAACCTCCCCCGCCCCTCCCTACCTTTGCCCCTTTCCCCATATTCTTGTGTTACAGTTGGGTTATACCCTTCATACGACAGCTATAAATTAGCTTCATAGTAGGGCTGAGTACATTGGATACTTTTTCTTCCATTCTTGAGATACTTTGCTAAGAAGAATATGTTC
>CAUYRH010126878.1:0-10306 GCA_963574655.1 Perodicticus potto | reverse complement strand
TTACCCCCCTCCCAACTTCCTTTTGGTATACTATAAAAATACCTCAGCCCCACCCCTCGGGGCCATTCAGATCGCCATTTAGGCGGGGCTGAATGGTCTGGTTTAAGCTTGTAATAAATTCCACCCTTTGTTTTTGCATTGATGCGCCTGGTGTGAGTTTCTTCTGGGGGGGGACCCCGAAATTCGGGCACAACACATAACAGTGTGATTATGTAACAGCTTCTCCTTCGGATAAGGATCTTTCCCAGAATCCTTCACCAACTCCACCTGTGTGGTGCTATTTAGATGGTAATGAGCTCTCTGCCAGTTAGGAACTTTTCACTATGTATCCCCAGCTGCAATTTGGTTCCTACTTACAATGGGTTCCTCCTGTCACCTTTAGCCACTTCCTTGCCACCTGCTGACAGGTTCCCACTCTCCACTAGGCCTAACAATCCTGTTCATTAAATACCTTTGCTGACTAGGTAAACATTCATCTGAAATTTCCTTTGGAAGTAGTGCTTTGAAAAAAGATAGATTTTTTAAAAATACTTGGATTTCTTGCCACGTATCAAATATAGACTTAGTTTTACTTTGCAAAGAAATATTCCAGTTGTTTTGAGTTGACACGACATCACACAGAAATGTTGCATTCTTATAGAAATTTTCTTTCAATAATTCACATTGCTCACTTCATTAAATTTAACCATCTGCTCTCACAGGGATAAAACTTTTCCTAACACCTGTCCTTGCCATAGCCAATGCATTTTAGAATGAAATGGGGCAGCACCTGTGGCTCAATGGGGTAGGGCGCTAGCTCCATTTGCCAGAGGTGGCGAGTTCAAACCCAGCCCCGGCCAAAAAACTGCAAAAAAATAAAAATAAAAAAATAAAAGAATGAAACGCTAAATCCACAATACCTCATCATTCAACTTTAGCACGTTAGGAAAGTGATGACACCATGGTGCATTTGCATGGATATAGGGATATAGTTACCAATACTTATAACATGTTGCAAAGTGTCACTTAAAATAGCACAGAGATTTTGTTGATTTAAGATACAATGGAAAGAAATGAGAGCATCTGGATCTGTTCATATTTTTAAAAAATCTGTGCAATAAATCCTCCATGTTTTCCTGTCATGGAAGGTGCACTGTCTGTACACACACTCAGTAAATTGGCCAAATTCAGTCCCACTTCATTGCATTTATCTTGAAAGTTGTTGATGATATCTGTTCCCTGTGTTCTGCTTGCAAGAGGGCTCAAAGTGAGTAACTGTTCCTCGCAAAGAAAATCTGTCGTGACCCAAATGAATTATAAAACCTGTGCCGAATAAGTAGTATCAGTTGATCATTCAGAGTGTTTGAATAATATATTTTCCTTCTTAAGTATTGTATGGAGTTGTTCTGCTAAGTTGAAGGATGATTCATGCTGCTGATCTGTTATGATTCTCCTTGAAAGCTTATTCAGACTGACCATCAATTATGTTTGACCTTGAAAGAGGCAGTTGCTTGTACTTTGAAATGTTCTGGGGGTCTAAACATCTTACCACTTTGACAATGCCTTCTTTCACAATTTCTACATCATGGCTTCCCTTTTTCCCCAAATATAAACTACTTTATATATATATATATATATATATATATATATGCTTCACTGGCATCATTTCCAGGTCTTATTGCTCTTTGAAAGGATTTTCTTTGGGTTTGCTTTTCATCTTTTAGTTTCTGCAATACAATATTTCACATCTCTCCTTGTAAAATATTTGTGGTCCTTATAAGTGTAATAATGCTGATGCATATTGAATTTCCTTAATGTTGATATTGGAGTATCACAAAACAAGCAAATCATTTTATGTTTAGCAGAAAAAAGATAATATTGCAATTTCCAATCCTCATGAAAAAAATCTGTTTTGTTCCTTTATCCTCTTGGTCTTCTTTGACATAATGGGCTGTTAAGCAGACAGAATTTTAAAAACAATGTTGAGCTGTGCAACTATTCACAAATTCCACTTCAGATGTAAACACAGTGCACCATTGTCAAAAGCTGATAACAGACTGACATGCTCAATCCCCATAAACTCACATCTCACACCAACCAGCCTCATGGGGTAATGGTGCCACTTGGGCAGGAGAAGTTAGAACGAAATTGTGAGTGTCGCAGCTATCAGTTTGGCCCTTACGGCTTCCTTTTTTTTGCTTGAAAATGTGAATCATGTTTAACTGCTAGCACAATTTTTTTAATTGCAATAAACAAAGTTTCCAGCACCTATCATTCAAACACATGCATTTTTTGTGGGCTCGAGAGTATTTTGCTTAAGAGTTTTCAGTTCTCTTTTCAACTAGCTTTAGCAATTAATGACTTAGAGAAGACAGAACATAAAGCTGCGTGGACTTTCATGTTTTAATTTCTACTTATCCCTTCAAAATTTTCTTCATGACAATATAGGTGGCTCTTCCTGCTTAAAACTGCATTTTCCATGTGTGGAGAGAGTTTAATTCTCACTTTCTGCGGCTCCGGCCTCTGCTGGCTCATTTAAATTTTGGTTTTCATCCTCTAACTTCTTTTTCTTCTTTGCCTTTCCTTCTAGGTTAATCTGAGCAATCTCTTCACTTCTCTCTGTGATGTATTTTATGAGTGAATTATTCTTCCTGGCTAAGAGCTCCATGTCTTCAGTGTTAATTGTGGCTCTTTTCACTTGTCTTGCAAACATTTCAAGGTCTTTGGCAAAATTTCCCCACTGTCGAAAGGTCATCTCTGAAACTGCGGTAATGGTGTGTTTGTTGAACTACATCTCTGTCTGCCACAGCTTCCTCCCACTGACAACCACAGTGTAGTGAACTGCTGCCTGTAGCCTCAGAGTCTCATGGAGCTGTAACATGCTGACGCTGCCACCCGGAATTCCAGGTGCTGGAATGCCTGCCACTAGGACAGGTGGTGACTCCTAACTCCGATTTACATAGAAGAAAACTCAGCTTACGAATGTTCAAAACTGCTGGTCAATCTGGGAGGAATATTTCATTGGAATTCATTTTATTGTTTGATATTTTCAATGTGTTCATTTTAAAAATATAATAAAAATATAAAAGACAAACACAGACATATTAATACAAATAAAAGACTCTGTTCTGTAAAATTTGATTCAGTCAAAGGTCACTGTTAAGGACCTAGAAGGCCACCTTGGCCTTAAGGTGCCAGATTTACCACTCCTGGGTTTGAATTTATCTAGGGTAGCAGATAAATTGCCGTGTCTCGGAAGTGGAGAGTGTGTCCTGTAACACAATGGCTACGTCCTGGCTCCACTGTCCCTGCAGAAGGTAGAGTTGCCTTTTCCCCTGATTTTACAAATTTAGGGTTGCCTTGGTTGCTGTGAATTTTCCAGGCTGAGTTTCCCACCTTGTTTTCTTTTTTTGTTTTTGTAGAGACAGAGTCTCACTCTATTGCACTGTAGATTGCAGTGGAGTCACAGCTCACAGCAACCTCCACCTCTTAGGCTTAAGTGATTCTCTTGCCTCAGCCTCCCAGGTAGCTGGGACTACAGGTGCCCACCACAGTGCCCGGCTAATTTTTGATGCAGTTTGGCCGGGGCCGGGTTTGAACCCGCCACCCTTGGTACATGGGGCCGGCGCCCTACTCGCTGAGCCACAGACGCCGCCCTCCCACCTTGTTTTCAATTCTGTGAACCCCTCATATCTTCATTGAATTTCTTCCTTTTGCTTAAATACCCAGATTTGGATTTCTCTGCTGGCTAATAAAAAAAAATTGAATACAAACTAGCATAGTATTACCAAAAAGAAAAGCAAAACCCCTCTGCCCTTACTAAAAGTTATGCAAGTATTACTGAAAGGCTACCAAAACCATAGCCTGTCCACGGAGTTCACCTGCGTGCCCCATCCCTGGTCAGCTTGTTAACATTAACATTACCTATTGTTGTAACATTCAGTCTCTTTCTTTCTCTGCCCACATCCCAGAATAATGCCTCTCTCTTGCTACTTCTGTTTAAATAAAGTTGAATAACCATTTAGAAAAATTTAATCTCTATAATTCAAGATGGTTTTTATTTTGATATTGCACAACTGAAATTAAACTTAGAAATAAATTAAATGCCCAGGTGTGATTTCGTGGGTTTGTTGCAGAGGCCTCCTTGCACTAAAAGAAGTTGATGTCACCAGATATAACTCATGTGATTAAACTATTAGTGGGCTATTTCTTCATGTTTTTATATATTAGATCTCTAGGTTGGTTTTGTTTGGATAAGGGATTATTTTACTTCAGAATATTGAAAAGCTATGAACTACAAAATGTGCTTTCAATTCTTTGGCATAGGTACAGGAGACCCTCTAAAGTTTGTACTCAACCGACTCCTTCAGCCTCACTTCTTTTTAATGCGGTGACTCAGCTTTTAAATGTTCTGACAACTGCTCAGCTTGTTGTCCTACTTCTTTCCTCCTACACGATGTGTTGTTTTTGCCTCAAGTTTTCCCTTCTGCCTGGAACGCTTGCTCCTTGTGAGTTGGTTATAGCCTGACTTTCCTTGAATGTCTGCTTAGCAATGCTCTCCATACCCACCCATTGCCTGTTAGGAGCCCTGCACATGTGGCCTGGAGACATAGCTTAGAAACGGACCTCCCTCCAGCTGTGGACTCTTTGGCTTCAGGCTCTTTGTTTCCTCTCTATCCTAACAGAAAATGAGCTTCTTGAAGGCAAGGAAATCACTATGCTTGGCCCCTAACTGGGACTCCATTCAAGTTAACACAAAGCACAACATTCATTTGTTAAAGGCAGAGTCCTTTACATGTTGGTTAAAGTCGCCTAAAAGTCAAATGTTTCCTGTCCCCTCTATATAGTATGAGGATCTGTATATATGCAGTGTATTAAAAAAGAAAGGAAGAGGGAATATGCTTTATATTCTCCTTCTTAACCTATATTTCCTGCTTTTTTCTTCTCGAGTAAATTTCAGTTGGAGGATTTTGCCATGATTTTTCCTAACTGCACCTGTCATGCTATGTACAGTACTACAGATCAAAGCCACAGAGCTGCTGTGATTCTTTTTCCTTCGTAAACCTGGGTTTTGTTGTTATTGTTTATTCAATTGTATGTTCTCTGTTTCTGTTTTTTGCAAAGGTATATCTGTGTATCTGAAGGATTTAGGTAGTCCCTATGTAAACAATGTATGATAGCATTTCAACTTTAATTTAGGAATTCAAAAGTTTTGACAAGATATGTGTGTGGTTCGTTGTTTTGGGGGCGAGTTCCAGTGTTTGCTTCTGCTTTGAAAGTTACTCATATATAATATTTGATTATTAATTTCCATTCTTTTTCCCTTTTTTGGATGTTAATGTGTATTCCCTGAATTTGCTAAGCACATATTTTATCTTTTTCAATGTGTTTAATCGTTCCTTTCCCCATAATTTTAACATAATATTATATTATAATTTAATGTGATATAATCATAAATTTAATTTCTATGAATTTTTTATTGAATTACTAATGTGGTATTAATTTTTGCAATCATGGTTTCTATTTACAAAATCTCTTCTTGCTGTCTGATTGCCTAACTTTGTTTTAAAGTCATCATTGTTTTTAATTACTGCAATTCTCTTGAATCTGAGAACACCGATTAGACATTTTTAAGTCCTCCCGTTTCTTTCTTTAATTGTACACTTTTGGATGGATTTACTCTCACTTTGGAGTATGAAGTTATCATTTCTGCCTGGTATTTGCCTTACGTGCCCAGGGTTATATACCAATTGCTCATTCTTTACCACCTAAAGAGTAGCTTCTAGTTTTGGAAGCTGACGCTGGCCCCTCCGGGGGTTCTGTGGCCCTCTGTTAATTTCTTCTGCAGGATCCATGGCCAGAGATTTCCACTTTCCTGACAGTACTGTCTGCATTTGAGTGAAACATCCCAGGGTCCCAGGAGTGAGGGTTGGATTCTGCTTCCAGCTCTTTTGAATTCAAACATTTGACAGAGATCCTGAAGAGTTGACTTAGTTATTTTTTTCTTCCTTCTTGTTATAAACTTCTCTAAAGTTTAGTTAATTGACCTCAAACTATTTGTTGATCAATTTGATTTCTTAACTATCTGAAATAAAAAGGTAATTATGTACATAATTTGCATAAAATTTATAATAAGAAATTCTTATAAGTAAGAGTACTGAGTTGCATTTATTCTGTAAATCAGAAATCATGATTTACTGAAGTTTTACTAAATATCTTTGCATAAGTAACATATTCTTTTACTTATTGATATTTTAAAGTCTTTCTCTTTCTATCTTCTTTTTTAAATTTTTATTATTATAACAATAAATGTATTGTTTTGATAATCACATACAAATTCTAAAAGATATTATCATAATGCCCTTTGCAGTATATCAACATTTGGTGATTTCATATGTACAATAAAGAAAATAAAACTACAATTAGCATTTTTAAGAATTGGTTCTCCATCTATCTTCTTTTTAAAAATGATCCCACCTATGGTGGCCATCTATAATTTCACTGAAATTTGTAGACTTGCTGTGGAATATCAAATTAATTTCAACTGAGATGTATTTGAAATTACATAAAACCATTTGATTGAACAATTAGCATTTAAAAACTTTCTTATTAAATATCCCCATACATTTTGTGTATTGTTATTTATTTGAATGAGGTATTTTTTTCCATTGTACAATCTGTTTGTTTAAAACTGTTATCTAAGAAACATTCCATGATTCATATAACCATCTGCAAGTATTCACCTTACACATTTTCTCCTTTCTAAGTGATTTTCAGTTCAATTTCCTGTATTTCTTTCATTTATATTAGGCATGCTTTATACATACGAACTAATATAATAACTATTTCTACCTCTATCTTAAAAATAATATTCATATTTGCCTTTGGCATTTAAAAACTTATGCATGTAGTTGAAACCCCTTCTATACTTCTCGATCCTGTTGTTTCCTTTCATTTCCAGATAAAAACACATATTTGAAGTAATCGCCTACCCATCATATGTGTGCTTTAATAATTTAATTAACTATGAATTTGTCACTAAACAAAGCACAGTGTTATTTTGAATGGTTTCAAAATTGCACGCATGATAACATCCTGCAAATATATGTCTAAAAATTGTTTTCGTAATGGATTTTTTTGTTTCTAAAAGTGTCTCACATGACAATCCAAGATTTAAAGGGTGCAGAAACAGACTTCAATTCTCTCAGGAAGTTGCTACCATATAATGTGATCACTAAAAAGAGAAATTACTGCAATACAGATAATTAAAAAGAAAAAAATCTGAATATTAACACACTTTGATTTTGTAAGCATGATATTTATAGCTGCCTAGTATTTCCCCATTTGTCTACTGTACATTTTATTTGCCTTTCTTCCCATTGTATATCCACATTATATACTCAGGGGCTTTTTGGTAGACATGCATAATATTTCAACAAGTTTCTGTATAAATAAATTTTTAAGTGTATTTCTCATTATTTCCTTATGACAGATTCACAGGAATTGGAAACACCTTCAGAATTCATGATTCAAAAATTATTTTTCTTATAAACAGCTCAGTTTTCCTTTATAAAACTTGAGTTATTGTTCTCCATCATCAGCAGAAAATGAAAATGGTTATTTACTTTTGTTTTATTTTTCTTATCTAACACATTTTAATAATGGAATGTATGTGTTTGTTTCTGTGCTATGAATGCCCATTTCTGGCCATCACTGTATTCCATAAGAACAGTGTCAACCTGAAATTCTCAAAAGGACCAAGGCCTCGTTTGAAAGAGTTCATCAAAAGGCAGAGCTGAGAATGGTCATTCCGGGAACAGGGACACCAAGAATGGGGCCAGTGCCGTGGAGTTGAAGAGTTGAGGTGCTGTTTATTTAGGTGGAAAATAAAGAAATTTAACACAGTTGTAACATTCTTATACAAGGCTGGTTTATGGACTACAACAATTTGATTAGTTATAGCTGTTTTCTTTCCCTTTCCAGTTTAAAAGCATACAGGTATTTAACATTTCATCTTAGACAATGTCTTAGTCTTGTGCAAGAAAATTAAGAGGGAAGTCAATCTGTAAGGAAGATCCACAGGGGAGAAGGAAGGGGTCACTCTGGTGCCATTTAGTCTCTTATAGCATTTTACAAAACAATGTAGGTAGAAAAGGCTAATCTCTAATCACAGGAAGAAAGGTCCCAGCTGCCAGTGACATCACTCAGGTCCATAATCATGTTCGTTTAAAACTCACAATAAAGTTTCAACAGTTTTGATTTTAACTTATTTGTTTATACAAAATAAACTTACCATCCTCAAGTTGCACATGCTTACTATTTAATACTTGGAAAACAGAACATTGCTTCAATAAAAGTATTGAAGACAAAGGATAGACTTCTATTCCTCAGATCAATTTTCTTTGTTTTGAATGGACTCTACATAGAAAAACTTACCAGAAGCATTCCTAATGATAACTCAGAGTCTGTAATTCAAATCTGCACTTTCTTCGGGTAAGTTTCAGTTCTCAGGTCTGCTGGACACATCAGGATGGGAACATGGACCATGGATGCGGACGAGTTTGTGCTGGACACATCAGGATGGGAACATGGACTGTGGATGCAGACAAGTTTGTGTCTGACTCCTGACTCTTTCACTTCAGTCAGTCGCTCTAGGGCCTCAGAGAGGCCTATTCAAGAACCACTGAATAAATTAATTTACATAAATTAAAATGTAAACAAATTTAAACAAGTTAATATTTATTTTTAGTTGGTTTAAATGGTTCAAGGATGATTGTATCTTTTTATTTTATTTTTTTGAGACAGGGTCTCATCCTGTCACCTTGGGTAGAGTGCCATAGCATCACAGCTCACAGTAACCTCAAACTCTTGAGCTTAAGCAATCCTCTTGCCTCAGCCTCCAGAGTAGCTGGGATGATAGGTGCCCAACAGGATGCCTGGCTAGTTTTTCTATCTTTAGGAGAGATGGGGTCTTACTCTTGTTCAAGCTGGTCTAGGACTCCTGAGCTCAAGCAATCTACCTGACTAGGCCTCCCAGAGTGCTAGGATTGCAGGTGTGAGCCACTGTGCCCGGCTATAAGAACGATTTTAAAGGATTCTTCATTGTGTCAGTGAGTCAACCTAACATAACTTTCCATTTTATATCACATTTAAAGAGTTGTAAAGATTAAAAATATCTTCATTGTGAATGCACGGAAGCACCTTGACAAACAATAGTGGCCCCATAAATGGCAATAATTGTTATGATGGTGCTGGTGACTTTTGTTATTATGAAGCTAACATTGGCCTTTACCTATAGTACTAGACCAGAGTTATGTGTCTTGATCTGAATGTCTGCCTTTACTGAAAGTCTCATTCATGTGAATTTTAAAACTTACCTATAACGTATTCTCCATCAGCATGTGGGGACCAGGCCCTCAGCCCCTGAAAATTTACTGAAAAAATCACTGTCACGAGGCAGATTGATTAACAGGAGAAAAGGCATACAAATTTATTTAACAAGTGTACACAGGAGTCTTCAGAATGAAGACTTAAAGATACAGGGGAAATGTCCACTTTTATGCTTAAGTTTAAGAAAATATGGACAGCTATGTAAAAATATGATTGGACAAAAAGGGGACAATCTATTGGTAATACAGTGAGTGGGGACCCCCACACGGCCTGTCTAGATTCTTCTGGCCTCTCTGAGCTGCCTTCCTTCCTTCTGGGTGTGGGGCAGGACCCTTTTTGGAATGCAGGTCTTATGACCTACAGTTGAACAAGGAAGATCAGACAATTTCCTTATGGCCAGATTTAACATAAAATACTTTTTAGGTTTTATGGTTAGCTTTGGGGAACAGGGCTTCTGATTTTATGATCCATCTTGGGGAAGAGGGATTGTACTTTGTATGGCTAATCTCAGGGGAGAACGGGATTTAGATATGAGGGGATAGAAGCTCAGAGAAAAACTTCTGCTTCCAAGGCCTTCCCTTGGAGTATTGTCTCCTGAGAGACCCAACAAATACACGGCATACACTTCAGCACTTCAAAATTTCTTTGTGATAACTGGAAAAATACAAGATTATATGTATTCTGAAATATTGTTTAGAACCTGTATGCAGGCTTTATAGAAATATAGGACTATTGTAGGCTTCCATAGATGGTTTTCATGGGTTTAAAATTATGTGCTTAGAAAATTATTTATTTATTTATTTTTTTAATTATTTTTTATTGAGTCATAGCTGTGTACAATAATTCAGTCATGGAGTACAGTGTGCGGGCTTCACATACAATCAGAGATATTTTTATCAACCTGATTAATATAACATTCATGATATTTTCTCATTTA